>CM034151.1:22204950-22269233 GCA_019776745.2 Taxus chinensis
GATGAGGAAAAAAATGAAGGTTATCAAAAGATGAGAATTAAAGTTAGATAAAAGTTCAACTTGGTCTTGATCCACATTTTTCTCTTCATCATGATCATAATTAAAATAATTTTCACTATTTGTTTCTACTCCATTCAAAGGTACCTCATTAGCATTATGATCCAATTAAGAATGGATTCCAACACATGAGGTGGAGAAGAAGCCATGAGGACACGACGTTTATGAGTAGGAGGAGAAATCTTAGTATACTTAATGGTTGTTGATTAATTATTGTGTACATGAATTAGTTAACAAAGCAAAGGAAATCAAAACTAACACCTAATAGCTTCAATGCAATGCTAACTAGATCAATATACCATCATGCTTAGAGCTTAAGCAAAGCTAATCTATTAACATATTTGCATTAGAACATAAAATGAAGATTCAAACTAACATACTAAGCAAATTAACCTCTATCTCTAATTGAATGCTAATGAAATGAACCTATTTAGATCCTTAGCAATCAAAAGCTTTGATTGTATGCTTGAATCCCAAGGTTTCAAGAATGGAGTCCTCTCAATCCATGGCTACAAGACCATTTGACATATCTCCATATGACTTCAAAGTTGGAAGAATGAATGTAAGAAATGAAAATAGCTAGTTCCTCCAATGAAGAATGCTCTAAGATGATAAAATGGTTATAGTATAGGCTCTATGCTCATTTAGTTGTAAGAATAAAGGTAGGAGGAGGGCTTTTTATATAGCCCAATGGATAAAATAATCTCTACATCCCTTTACATGTGGGATAATAGAGAGGTTGGGTTAGTTGTGGATAAGCATGGTTTAGAAGTGGTTGAGTTTACCTTAGGAGAGTTTAGTTTGTCCTCTAGTGAATCATGGGGATTGAGGGGGTTTATTAATTAACCAAAGTGATTAATTAATAGGTGTGCAAGCTTATAGAAGCTTTTTAGAGGAATAGTTAGTATTATTTATGTTATTAGAGGATTTTAATCAAATAAATGACAATTTATTGATTAAATAGAAGAGAGAATTAATTAATTAATCTAGATAGAAAGAGGAGCTGATTAACGGAAGGTTGTTAATTGGCATCGTGGTTGGATATAAGAGTTAATTAACTAACGTAATGTAATAATTAACAACGATAATAGAGAAAATGTGTGATATTGATGATATGTCGTCAATTTGTGGAAAAGGGTATAATTAGCACAATTTAAGTATTTAAATTACTCGAGCTAAATTATAGGTGTCTAGTAAGTGATGCCACTTCAAAGATAATAGAAAAATAAATTTTTGAAGGGGTAGAAGAAAAATTATTAGAAGTGAGAGATGCCCCCTCGAGTGTTGATGGGGTGATGAAAGAAGGCGATCGATGATCAAAAAAGGTGAGAGAAATGGATAGAAGAGTGGGTAGGGGCAAGATGCCCCAGGTGAATTAGAAGAATAGTGTTGATAGGAGAATGATGTAGAAGAGGAATGAAGATGAAAAGAAAAGAGAAAGATTTCATCCGGTGTATTGAAACAACTTTAATGTCATCATATTGCCAAAGATCTATGTCATTGGTCTTTATTAAAAATATAAGCATACGAAAAAATTAGAATGACATGAAAAGCCATAATACGAACAATTGGCCATTGCTAAAAATACCAACTCCATGCAAAATAAAAAATGTAATGAAATACGAGAAAGTAAAAGATTCCTAACTCATTGCAGCATACATAATGCAATGCAATACGAGAAAGTAAACAAGCTAACCTAACAAAGAAACATAATGCAATGTTTTTGTTATCAAAATTTGATTCTGACCTATGTGAATTAACAACAAGGGTTAAAAGATGGTGCCCCAAGCAATGATACATGTAAGGGGAATAATGGAGGACACTTGGGTCCTATGAAAAGTAATTGTACACTATGAAACATGTTATTGTAGGTTATTATTTATCCTTTTATTTATTTATTAGGATAATTCTTACACTTGTGTTAGCCCTACACTTGTTGGGTTAGCTTGCTTAGGTGTACTAGTTGTGTTGTGTTAGCTTCTCAGTTATGTGGAGTTAGCTTACTAGTCTTATGGAGTAAACTTAACTACTAGTATTAGTTAGTGGGAGTTCTTCACCACTAATTTAGGTAGTAGTTGCACTTCCCTCCTCCTATATGTACATCTTTCTTATTGAATAATTTAGGTCATTCTATTATAATGTATTGAGCATTATGGATTATGATGGATTTTCATATATGGTATTTTAGCTCTTCTACTTTGTAAATCTAATTTGGTGTGCTATTATCATCTGAGATCATGGCTTGGAACAATATTCTTATTGTTCCAATGAAAAATAAAAATATTCTTATCGGTGTTGATTATGAAAAGTATTCGTGCACTATGAAATAGTACCAAACAACTCATTGTGCCCCATAGTATAGACATAGTAAGAAAACCAAATTTGTTGATAGAGGTAGATCAAGATGATCCATGAGTCACGGAAAAGAACATGAGAGAACCAAAGAGTGATGTTTTGTACCATGATTTTTATTGTTTTTGATTTTTTAGAAACATATTTAAATTTTTTTTATTTTGAAAGTTTTCTGAAACTATGTATAAGAAGATAAAGAAGCGTGGCTTCCCTTAGCAATAGATGAGATGTACAAGGGAAAAATTCCACACGTATGTGCAAGAAAATGAAGATGTAAAAATGCCCTAGTGATTAGGTGGGAGTATTCAAAGGAAAACTCTTCACACACTGAAGGGGGATCAAGGCCAATATAAAATATGTTCAATCATGAGGGAGGAAGGATGCCCCTAGTGTAAACTGATCAATAAACACATGAGAGAAAAGAAGTAGAAAATTGTCTTATTAAAAGGGGACAAAAGTGCCCGCAAACATGGCAAAGAGAACATCTAATACACATGGATGTTCTAAACAATTTTTGAAGAACAGAGGATGCTATGTGTTTCACATTTTCTTTACATTTTCGAATGATGAAACACATAATGGTAAGGGCCAAGGAGGAATACCTGTTTATGTTGGTTGGTAGATGGTTGTTGTGCACGTTCTGACTTCTTGATCCAATGCCAATTTTGAGAGCTTCCTTTTGGCTAGGAGGAACTACCTGTAATAGAAAACAAGACCACAAAAAGATAGTTAAATGATATATGACAGTGGACTTGCCTAGCATGTGCTAGATCTGGGAAGTGTGATACTCCCTAGATGGTTGTCAATCCACTGTTTAAAACAAATTAATGCGAGAAATAAACAAAGTCCTATTGTAGTTGATATGATTTAGGTATCTCATTCAAGCACAATAAGTAAATCCAATCACAATAGGCTAGGCTATAGTTGGATTTGAAAGATCAGGTATCTATCAAGGTACTAGGACTGGTCAAGGCCTGATTCTAGGTTGTTTAGGTCAACTAGTGAGATGATTGTAGGGTTTGTTCTTGGTCAAGGTATAAAACACATAGAGCGACATTGGTCGGGTGTGAACAATGCCAGTTTAGGTAGAACAGATGACGATTGGTTGTAGATAACCGGTGTTGGTATGGTCAAGGTAAAAGAAACTTCGAATAGATCAAATGGCAAGGGGCTGATATCTGAGGTCAAATGAGGTTAGGAGAGTTGATGAGAAGGATCTGTGGAGATCTTAGGTATGCTCAAGAAATGGATATTAGGTCAAAATGGTGATTTTTGTTGGTGTGGGTAAGGGAAGTGGTTGAAGTACAAGCTAATAAGCAATGGAGGAATGAACATGCAAAGTACAAACTAATGACAGGAATGAACAAAAGTTAACTATGTCTGAAATAGACAATGTTGGTAGGAGATGTACTTAGTATGATGTAGGTTTTGATGGCTAAATGGAGAGGTGGCTTGTTGATCAGAAGAATAGTGTTGGATATTGTAGCAGTGGCTCCCATAATGATTTTGTGAGTACAATGCTTCCAAAATATGTCCTAGTGATGGCTCTGGATGTCTAGATGTGTTAAAGGATGCCCGTTTTGCTTGCATACATCTCTCTTCCCCTCCTCTTGCACTCAAAATGTGTCAACCCAAAAACAAGGTTGTTAAGGTGAATAAATGGTAACCGACGATGGTTACGGGTTGACCGGCGTTAGTTTAGGGGTGAACGGCGTTGGTTAAGGTAGGATTCCCTAGGTTTACTAAAATGGGTAGATCTTTCTGATTTCTTTTGGCCCAGTTAATTTGCTCTCGTGGATTAGATCGGAAACCTCCCTTCTAATGGGTGGGAATGTGGTTAGAGATATGTTAGGGATTGATTTTATGGTTAGACCAAATCTTAGCTCGTTAAGGTAAGTAAGACTTAGTTACTGTTAGTTATGGAAACATGCCAAGAATAGGTCTAGGGTGAGGTGGCTGGATGAGATGTCTAGGTGAGGTGGAAATTAGGTCAATTAATGTAATTAAATGATGAATATTGTGAGGATGGGTATTAATTAAATTAAATTAATATTAATGTGGTGTGGAGGGGGGTGTGGTTAGGTGAATATGTTTGGGTTGGTTATTCGATGGGGCGCCAAGGGGAGTGTGACCCAATTTTGGTGTCTACATTTTTCCCCTTTTTGTTGCGTTGCTTGTATTGGTAAGCGACGCTGACAAAAATAAGATGTGGTTGCCCCATGTGTGGGTGAAGGTGATCCCCCTCAAACCAAGAACTGGTGAGGTAGAAGATGAAAGTGGTGAGTGGTTTGATTAAAGGTGGATGTGGTAAAGAGGAAGGTGGACAATGGGGGTAATGCGGTAAAGGTCCAATAGGTAATCAAGGTAATGGGCTAGGGTCAAAGGTAGTGACAGTCAAACACATGCACATGTATAAACTATGACACAGTACCAGGTTGAAGAGCATGCAAACTCTACATCATCTAAGGTTGATAGGTTTATCCAAACAAGGTTGAGGTGATTCTAGTATCCAAGGTATAGGATATGGTGCGGAAGCACATCGCAGGTCAGGTGTAGGAACGTTTAGGTATGTTCTGGTACACCAAAGGTTGGGTCAGGATAAATGGCATGGTAATAGGCAAGGTAAGGTCATTAGGTCAAACAACACAGGTAACAATGTCACAAGGTATAGTGAGCACATGAGTTCATAGGTCATTAACAATGTTCCAGGTCTAGGTAGTGAGGTCACGACATGGGTAGGGATGAGGTACAGGTAAAATAACAAGTCCCTAAACGTAATTAAGGATAAGTATAGGTAATGTAGGCTTGGAGGTAGGTTGCGATAAGGGGGGTAAGGTCAAACGGTGGCTGGGTTGGTTAAGTGTTTGTCGAAAATGGAGAAAGGATATGGACAAGAGTATGACAGGTAACTGATGTCGGTCATATGTGAACCAGTGACGGTCTAGGTAAACCAGACCAAGGTTTCTTAGGGCACACAATCTGATGTCGGTTTGTGTATAACCGACCATGGTTTGCTAGGGCACAGGACCGATGTCAGTTTAGGTATAACCGACGTCAATCAAGTTGACATGGGTATATAAAAAGAAAAAAATCCGTATAATACAGATTCATTTATACGTTTTGGCTTTTGTGAAAATGACAGAGCATTGAATGAGTTGTGCTTTTTCAGGAGGAAAGGATGAGGGACGATATCCTGCTGAGGTGGAGAGAAATGGTTGGTCAGAGGGGCCATGTAGATGGGTCCATGAGATCAGGCAGAGTGAAGTGATTGGTAGAGAGGTTGGAGATTGATTTGGACATGGTGGAGGTGGGAGAGGGTTTGGGTGGACCACCGACACAACGGCCAGACGTGCCACCACAGAGGTGACATCAAGATGAGGTAAGATCTAATCTTGTTCATTGTTGTTTGATATAAGAAGAAGGGAATGGGTAGGTCAGTTTGGGTAGGGTAGAGAATTTGAAATTTGGTTGTTAAAATGGGTGAAAGAGGGGGTGGGAAAGGTCATTGGTAGAGGAAATAGGGTTGGGGAGTAATTTGGGGTAGGTTTGGGTAGGTGTGTAGGGGAAATGGGAAAGAAATGGGGGGAAGAAAATTGGGGTTTCGGGCTTGGGCACGGTAACAGTGACCGATGCCGGTCAAGGTATGGCCGATGATAGTCTTGTTACACTGACATCGGTCAGGGATGAGGGGAACCGATGCCGGTTATAATGGACCGATGATGGTTAGGAGTAACCCGGTGTCTAGTTAGGGTAAAAATAGTAGAGGTCGAGGAAGGGTAAGGGGAAAGAATAGGTTAAGTGGGTAAAATAGATAGCGGGTAAGGGGAAGGGAAGAAGGTCAATGTTGGGTAAAAACAAGTTTTAATAATGTGTGTGATTGGTTGAATGCAGGCCAGGGACCAGTTACGGATGAGAGATAGGGTACCTCCCTTTCTCATGGAGGTACGGGGGGTGCGACAGCTGATGACTGGCACCATGTTGTAGAGGTTGGCCTGATTGGGGTCAGACGCTACCGACACGTAGTCTGGGAGCCAAGTTTGATGGTCACTCTCATTGACAGATGGGACTCAGCGACCAATACCTTCCATTTTCTGATGGGTGAGATCACAGTCACCCTAGAGGATGTGTACAGGATCCTACATCTATCGATAGTGGGGATGCAGGTGTACTCTATCTCCTCATAGGCCTCTAAGGAGTTGATGCTGACTGTGTTTGGTGAGGGGCTGGCAGAGATGAGGTTCCATAGCACCAGTATGAGCTATGGAGATATGTATCAGGCCCATCCAGAGGAGATGAGGCTAGTAGTGTTGCTGATGGAGGTAGTCTGCTGCTTTGCACTACCAGATGTAGAGGGTGGGAGATTCCCACGATCATTGATGGGGGTTCTGCATGACATGGTGGAGGACAAGACCCATTTTACATGGGCACCTGCATTCCTGGTACAGTTATATAGAGAGCTATGGGCTTATGGGTAGCTATGGACGTTTATCCTGTGTTGTACTTTCCTACTCCATTACTGGGCATATGAGCACATTGTGTGTGTGTGTCCAGTTGGTATGCCCCAGGCTGATGCATTTGAGCTGGGTTTTGTTCGAGTGGGCTTCAGGAGATGGGTGCCTTGTGATTGGGGAGTGCCGAGCTGCTAGAGATACACATGATGTAGCCTATTACAGGAAATTACTAGAGGGGTTGTCTGGCGTGGACATCATTTGGAGGCCTTATGTGGGTTTTCCATCATATGGGTGGATGGCAGAGGAGCTAGAGGAGCTACAACTACTCCGATGGATAGAGGGGTGATGTGTAGGAGAGCACGAGATGATACCTATGGATAGGGTCAGATGGTAGTTTGGGCTACTTTAGGATATACCCCCTCCCTTCCCACAGTATAGGAGGGATGATGTGGAGAGGCCTCTACCTCTACCACAGCTGATAGTACGACAGGGAAGGAGGAGCAGGTGATAGACAATGGATTGATGATGCCGGGGTGACTGATAGATATAGGAACAGTGGTGGGCTACACATTTACGAGCAGTACCACCAAGGCCGGGGAAGCCATATTTAGCCACCATCATAGTGCAGAGGGACACCCTACAGGGGTAGGTGGCTACCCTGATTACACAGTTGGGTATAGTGCAGGGGCAAGCTAATAGGCTCAGAGGCACAAGTTGCTATTTGTAGGCACAGGTGGCCACTCTACAGGCCCAGGTAGTGCATAGGGAAAGGTACCTACATAGGGTGGAGATGGGGATGGGGTATAGGTGGCCACCCTACAGGCATAGATTATAGGTTTACAGGGCCAGTTGGCCACTGCACAGGCATAGGTTGCGGCCCTTCAGGCCCAAATACAAGGCACAGTGGTATAGGGTCCCTTAGGACATACACATAGGTCACAGGTACATGGTCCCTCTTTATAGGTACCAAGTGGGACAGGGTCCCGAGAGATAGGTACAGGGGCCGAGACCAATGGCACCACCACATAAAAGTACCGATAGGTAGGTTGAGGGATGCCTTAGGTGAGGTTTGGTATTATTAGGATATTTTGATGGCCGCCGAGATAGATTTTCTATCCTATGGAGAGTATAGAGCACAACAGGCCTCGAGTGAGAGGACCAGGTCACGCACCCATAGTGTGGAGAGCATAGGGGGCCATCGATCCCTGAGACAGGTCAGGGCGAGGCCACCAGTTCATGGAGGCCAGCCCCAGGTGAGGTACCAACAAAGATCTGGCCAAGACCAATGGTGGGTGGTGAGATGCTAGCTGGACGTCATGCAGAGGCAGAGGACGAGGAGGAGATAGGTGAGACAGATATGGAGGATATCCAGCAGGGTGATGTCTGATAGCCATATGTACCTCCTATTTTGTATAGTTATGTATTTTTGATATATACCGGCCTGCGTGCCAAAGAGAGTGAGGATGTACATGAGAGTTTTTTGATATTTTTGATGATATACCGGCCTGCGTGCTGAAGATGGTGAGGATGTATCTGAGTGATTTGAGATGATTGTGATTGTTATTGGGATATATGTTCACATGTATTTTTATACAGACTATCTGATTTATAGATGATGGTGTTTATAGTATGGATGGTGTACATGTTTTAATTTGCATTGTTATATATATATATAGGTGGAAATCAAGTGGATTAGGCCTGATAGAGTCAAGGTCATGTAGGCATGGATGGAGTCAGGTCTGTTTAGGCATGGATGGAGTCAGGTCATAGGCATGGATTGAGTCAGGTCTGTTTAGGCATGGATGAGTCAGGTCTAGTCAGGTTGGTTTAGGCATGGATGGAGTCAGGTTATTTAGGCATGGATTGAGTTAGGTTGGTTTAGGCATGGATTGAGTCAGGTTGGTTTAGGCATGGATCGAGTCAGGTTGGTTTAGGTATGGATTGAGTTTAGGCTAAATTCATTAATTTGTGCAATCAATGATGGTGTGGCTCGTGTTAAGATGATTTGTAGGAAAATGTATGATTATGGTAAAGAAAGTGTAGACAAGATGAAATGAATGTATGAGTGATGATGGTAAAGATGTTAAGCAATTGTTGTTTGTTTGGTTTAATTTCCAATTATTGATATAAAAAGGAAACTAACTAGGGTAGAATGTGAATAGGAAAGGGGAAGAGGGAATTGGTTAGGGTAGAGAGTGGCTGAGCTAACCTTCAAGGGCCCCATGCCCTCGAAGTGTTGCCTACATAGTCCTGGCAAAAAGGGACCTCAGGCCGATGTAGTTCTCCCATAAGCTAGGGAAGATTAGGATGAAGTAGAGGAATGGATTGATAGGTGTTAGGCATGGGTGAATGTAGGTCATAGGCATGGTTGAGTTCAGGTCATAGGCATGATGGAGTTATTTGAAATATAAGTGTGGATGAGTTGGTCCTATTATAGGAGAATCAATAGGTGATGAAGAAGGTAGAAAGGTAAGAGGTGGCATGATTGAGTTGAGGTCGTAGGCATGGTTGAGTTAGGTCATAGGCATGGTTGAGTTGTTGTAAATAGAGGTGTCGATGATCTATCCCTGTATAGGATAATCAATAAGTAATGAGGAAGGTAAATGGTAAGAGGTGGTAAAAGAACTACCTAATTGATAAGAACCCTAATGAGTCTACCATACCCCAGATGGGCTTATGAACGTAAGACCCTACAGGCCTTGCATAATGGACTATTCTAAGGGTGAAGAAAAGTCACATGATCATGAAATGTCATGGTTGCGGTGAGTCCCTTGAGTAGAGAGGGAGTTAGGATAAGAAGGTAAATGAGGTGAGAATGGGTGGTTTAGTGTAACTTAGTGTACGACAGGATGTTATTCTTAGCAAGAAACCCAGGATCAAAAATAGGCAAGTCCATGATGAAAATTTCATCTTTTTCTTCATTTTTTTTTTTTTTTTGTTTTGTAATAGACTGATCGATGCAGGAAGTCTAGATGGGATGAATATATTATCTCCTTGAGGTCTTTGTGAAGCTGATCGATGCGGGAAGCTTCTGAATATTTATTATATTTTTGTAATGACTTTATATAGTTGTCCTTCAAGGGAGCAATCTATTGATAGTGGTAGAATATAAAGAAGAGATGTCCCTTTTGAGGGAGTCATCTTTTGTTGGAAGTTTGACTCAAGGAGTTGTATCCCTTTTTGTTTTTAGACATTTAAGTCATGGACAAGACTATAGAGGAAGATTAGGTTCTTGTTTAGAAGACAAGACCGTAGCACACAAAGATTAACTTATGGAAGAGGTGGTTTCGAGTGATGAACAACCATGGGATTCCATCTTGAAGAAGATGAAAAGTATCCATGAGAATCATGCTATGAGTAGAGCGTGGTACTCATATTGAAGACAAGGCTAAAAGGTGATGGGTAATCACATGATTCTTGTTTAGTCATGGATCCTCAAAATGGGTAATATGGAAGGTGAACAATGCTCAAGGGATGAGCGATCAACTGACAGAAAGTGATATAGGACTTGATATCAACAATAGAATGGTCAAAGATGCAAGGCATTAAGGGGCTCAGGTTTGGGTTTACCTTCGAGTGAAGACAAACGATAAGCACCTGATCCATAGGCATGGGTAACGATATAGGGTCCGAGCCAATTAGGAGAAAATTTTCCCCGTTTACTTTTCTCCTCTTTGGTTACATGTTGATTTTCCTTCAGGACGAGGTCACTGACCTGAAAGGTTCATTCGTGAACACATTTTTCATAGGCACGTTTGATACATTTTTGGTAGATTTGGAGATGGTCAAGAGCATTGAGATGACGCTCATCTAATAATTCAAGTTGTGCCAAATGATCCTGGTGAAATTCATCATCGTTGAGCATGTCTTGTAGTGAGATGTGGAGAGATGGAATCTAGACTTTGAGAGGTAAGACAACCTCAGTACCGTAGACCAGAGAAAAGGGGGTGGTAGCAGTTGAAGTGTGAATACTAGTGCGATAAGCCCACAAGGTGAAAGGAATGTGTGTATGCCAATCTTTCCCAGTATCGTTGACTACCTTCATAAGAATTTTGTTCAAGGTTTTATTGGTTGATTCAGCTTGACCATTGGTTTGTGGGTAATAAGGTGATGAGAAACTAAGTTGGATGCCAAAAGCATCACATAGTTTGCATAGGGTTTTGTTTTTGAATTGTTTTCCGTTATCAGTGATAATGCGGTGAGGGACACCAAAATGAAAAATGATGTGATGGTTGATGAATTCACATATTTTCTTGGCTTTTGTAGAAATGAGAGGAATGGCCTCTACCCATTTGGTGTAATATTCAGTAGCGGTTATGATCCATTGGTGGCATTGTGAAGAATGGGGGTTGATCTCACCGACAAGATCCAAACCCCATTGAGAGAAAGGCCAAAGGTCTCGTGCGACCTATAAGGCGTGACTAGGTGTGTGATGAAGATTAGCATGTTGTTGGAATTTTACGCAATGCTTGACATAATGACAATAGTCATGGTTTAAGGTTGGCCAATAATAGCCTAGGTGAAGAATGTGCTTTGCGATGGCTAAACCACTAAAGTGACCTCCACAAATTCCATCGTGGACTTCCTTAATGGTGTAGGGAATTTCAGAACTCGTAAGGCATCGTAAGAGAATGTCATCAAAGCCACTTGTAAAGAAGACCACCCATGAGGACATAATGGGAGACACTTTTAAGAAAGGCACGTTGTCCATTACGAGTGAGATCAGTGGGTAGAATGGAAAGGGAAAGATAGTCTGCATATTGCTTATACCAAAGGTCACGTGGGTCAGGGGAAATAGGTTCCAATGGAGTAAACTTCATGAGGTAAATAAGAGGGTGATTGTAGCCTTTGTATGGTGACAAATATTTTAGAGTCTGCGGGCGAAGCAGGTATCTGAGAAGCCAAGCAGGCCATGGTATCCACAAATTTATTGGTAGAATGTGGGGTGGTTTGAAGTGTGTAACGGTCAAAGGTGGTCAAAAGTATGTCTACGTGATGCTTATACTTTTGAAGTATCTCATTATGACACTGGTATATACCATTGACTTGGTTTATGACCAACTGAGAATCACCAAAGATGTTGATTGACTTAACATCTAAGGCATAAGCAGCCTAGAGACCCAATACGAGTGCTTCGTATTCAGCAATATTGTTTGTACAATCAAAATTGAGTTTGAAAGACAAAGGCATAGGTTCACCATCAAGCAGAATGAGGATAACACCAGCCCCACCCCCATGCTGACACTTGGAGCCATCAAAGAAGAGTGTCATTTGGTAAGCGGGTTCATCCAGGGAAAGGGTAGCTATAGACTCATCTGGGAAGTCAAAGTTAGAGGGTTGATTCCCGGAAATAGGTGTGTCAGCCAATTGGTCGGCAATATCCTGGCCCTTGATGGAATTTTGATGGATGAATTCGAGGTCGAGGTTGGCCAGAAGCATAAGCCAACGTGTGGCACATTGATTTTGATAAGGTTTGGCATACATATAGTGTAATGGGTCAGTATTAGTAATGACGAAGGTTTTGTGGTTGAGTAGGTAATGGTAGAGTTTGGTGGTGATGAAAACTAAGGCTAGGAAAAGTTTTTTGGTGCATGGGTATATCTAGTTTCATAGTCAAGAAGGGTATGGCTTATGTAATAAACCACTTGCTCTTGGTGTTGGTCATCGCGATGAGCGAGCATGACACCTAGAGAATGGTCAGTGGCAGAAATATATAGGTAGAAGGGTTGGTCATCCTTAGGAGGAATGAGCACTGGTGGTTGAAGGAGGTATTGTTTCAAGGCTTTGAAGGATTTATGGCATTCATCATCCCATTTGAATGAAACATCTTTCTTGAGAAGATGATGGAATGGTTGACAACGGTCAGAAAGTTGTGAGATAAAATGACGAATTGATTGCAACTTTCCTTGTAGGCTATGAAGTTGATGGAGATTAGTGGGTGGTGGAATTTCAAGAATAGCCTTGACTTTAGCAGGATTGACTTCTATGCCATGCAAAGAAATGATGAAACCTAGGAGTTTTCCAGAAAGTACCACAAAGACACACTTCTTTGGTTGAAGATGAACACAATACTTGATGAGGTAGTCAAAGATGACTTTAAGAATAGGCAGGTGTTTGGTTCGATGCTTGGATTTGGAAAGTAGATCATCGACATAATCTTCCAATATGTGATGCATGATGTCATGGAAGATGTAAGTCATGGCTCACTGATATGTAGCACCAACATTTTTGAGGCCAAAGGGCATGACTCGATAGCAAAAAGTCCCCCAAGGGGTGATGAAGGAAGTCTTGTGTTGATCCTCTGGAGCTAGTAATATTTGATTGTAGCCCAAAAACCATCCATGAGAGATAACATTTCATGGCCAGTGGTGAGATCAACTAGTTGGTCAATGCATGGTAGTGGGAAATCATCTTTGGGACAGGTGAGGTTGAGGTCATGGAAATATGTGCAAATGTGGAGTCCCCCTGTCACTTTTGTGATAGGAATGATGTTAGAAATCCATTGGGGATAATCAATGGGTAGAATGAAGGAAACCGAGAGAAGGTGTTGAAGCTCTTCTTTGACTAGAAGAGCAATGTGAGGATGCATTTTTTGTAGCTTTTGTTTGATGGGTTTGGCATCAGGAATGGTTACGATATTGTGAACCATGATTTTTGGGTCAATACTAGGCATATCGGCATAGGACCAGGAAAATGTGTTGCTATGGTCCCGAAGGAAAGAGGTGAAGGCTTCTTGCTTAGTAACATCTAAGGATTGGCCGATCTTTAGAATGTGTGGGTCATCCTGAGTGTTAATGTTGATTTCGATGGTCGATTCATTCAACATGGTTTGTGTCTCAGAGGGTAATGACCGATGAATATAAGAGTCTTCTGCACCAAGGTAGGTGAGGATGGACTCATCATCCTGACATTGAATGACATTAATTGAAGGTGTATCATCATCGATCATGTCAGGATACAAGAATGGGAGAGAAGAGGGAGCCTCGCCATCACGTTGATAGGTCAGCGGTCCTAGGGAAATGGTGTTTACGAAAAAAAAGTTAGGAGGAATAGATTCAGGATCTATGGACTCCGTGGGTGAAGATGGTAATGTGGGTGAATGAGAGGGGGAAGATTTCCCATCTTGGATAAGGTCGACGTGAACCTTCTTGGAGGGTGGAGCATCAAAACCAATGCCACTACGGTCATTGTGTTTATGAGAGGTATAGGAAATGACAGTATGGTGGCCTTGTTCATAAAAATTGAAGCCAAATCCTTTCCATGTGCACCGGTGAAGGAAAGTGTGAGCAAAGTGGTGGTTAGTGAGGGAGTGTAGGTTATGATGAAAATGGTTGGGTTTGGGATGGAGGTTTGGGTTTATAGGTGGCCATATCGAGTCCCCCATACATTAGATTAGTGTGAAGGTGGGGAGGGCCATAAGGAAAAACTTCACTAATGCAGATGTCATAACTGGGGTGTTGGCGGAGGTTCCCATACTCTTGTGGGGTGAGGAAGGTGTCGATATTATATAGGTGGTATTCCCCCAAAGTGAGGCATTGAAAAACACCTTCTAAGGGATCAGTAGTTAGTATGTGGGTAGCGGGTATAGATGGCTCACTAGATGTTGGGGAAACAAGTGCGTCAGTGGTAGAGGCTATGGCTGTCGTGGGGACAACAAGGTTAGATACACCAGAAGTGGTGGTATTTTTATTGGATGGGCTCATAGACAAAGGCAAAGTGGCGATAGTGGTAGATGCCTTGACTGGTACAAGCACATCATTGGGCGATATAGCATGTTACAGGTCTTGAAAGGTGATGGGTTCAGTAGGATGGTGTAATTATGTCCCTCGTGTTCAAATTTGAGGCAATGATGTAAATTTGAAGGGACACAACCCATGACATAGTTCCAAGGTCAGTCCAAGAAGCAAGTTATATTGGAACTCTCCTTCTAGAACATAGAAAAGTTTCTGGGACAGTGCGGGGGCCCACGCGGACATGGAGAACAATGGTACCTAGGGTAGAGGTCATGGTGTCATTGAAGGAACACAACATAACAGGGTTACCATGCATGCAATTGATAGGTATCCACATTTGGTCATATGCATGGGAGGAGATGATATTAATGCTAGCACCACCATCGATCATAACACGTCGTATGCATATATTATTGATAAAGACAGAGATGAAAAGAGTGGGGTCAGGGTCATCAGACTAGAAGGGAGAAATCTCTTCATCTGAAAAGCTGAGGGTGGCCACTTGGCGAGTAGGTGGAGGTGTAGAGGAAGGCAAAGACCTAGTGAGAGAGGCTACGTGGTGAGGGGTAATGATGGAGGCTACGGGTGTGGGGTCATTTGGTAAGACTTCAATAGATTGAAGGACCTCCATGAGGGCTTGACGATGTGATTCTGAGGTTTGGATGAGGTCATATAAAGACATTTTGAGGGGGGATTGGTGTAGTTGTTTTAGCATTGTGTGATGTGTGACCCCATCAGAAATAGGATATGCAAGACCTTGAATGATGACTTTGGGTATAGGTGTGGATGGTATGTTGGGTATAGGGTTGGTTGATGGGCCAGTTGCTTTTTCCTTTCCTTTTTCTTTCTGGGCATGGGTGGCAATGTTGATCATGTTGATCTGAGGGAAGGGGGTAAATGGAGAAGGTGTAGGATGAGTGGTATAATGGCATGACGGGAAGAAACCTACCGGGGGAGAAAATCCTTGTGAAGTGAGTTGGGTGCAATGACATTTGGGTGGTGATTTGGCTAATTCTCTAATACAGACCATGTTGATCTCAAATCTCGGGGGTGGATCAAAGAGTTACAGGGGTGGAGATATTGGTCACTGAGTAGGTAATGGAAGAAGATCTGTGGAAATTGGTGAAGGTGAAATGGGGTCCTCATCAAGAAGATCGTCGTCGTCAAAATTTTTCTTTGGGAGGACATAATTGGACAAGGGTGGTTTTTAAAGCCTTACAGTTCTCTACATCATGTCCTGGCACACGATGGTAGGCACAAATTTTGGTTTCATCAAACCCTTTTGGTTTGGGTTTGAGTGGGTCATAAGGTCTAAGAGGTGGTAACGTGATGATAGAAGTTTCGAGGAGATTGGTTAAGATTTTGGTGTAGGACCCTGCTAGTGGATCACAATGGGAGGTGAATGTGGGTTTGGGTACAGGTACAACTGATTATGGAGGAAGAGGATTTATAGGAGAGGGAATGGGTTGGTTCACTAGTTTGGTGTGTGGGGTGGTCTTCAGTCTTGGTTGCATCTGCTTGGGTACGGGTGTGGTAGAAGAGCTGGTGATGGAAGGTTTGGTTGGTTTAACTACCTTATTAGAGGGTAGTGGATTTTTAGCTTTAGGTTGCATCTTTTTGGGAAATGATGACACAGGTGTATGAGATGTGGAGGGAAAATCTGATGGTGGAAGAGGATGGGTTACCCATGGGGGTAATCGAGGTGTTGTGGAGGTAGGTGGTGTAGGTTGGGCAGGAGGTGTGAGTGAAAGAGAAGAAAATGTCATGGGTAGTGAAGTAGTTATGGATGGTAGTGGTGGTATGGGTGGTAAGAAGGTTACAGGTGAGTGCATAAGTTACTTGGGTCACTTGGGTATATTAGAGAACTATGATGAGGAAACAGGCTACTGGGTTCTTGGTTTACCAGTGGATGGGGGTTGCTTGGCCAGGGTTGAGGGGTGAGGTCCTAGGATGGATGGAAGGGGTGAAGGTGATAGTGGCGTGGTAGGCGAGGTTGGTGTATGATGCCTAGGAGATTGGATCTTCTTTTTAGGGGCCAGGGTAAGTTTAGTGTTAGTTTTGGAAGATGTGGCTAAATCTAATTTGATGGGTGGGTGAGTAAGGCTAGATGTCAGTATGACCCCAAGGTAGGGATAGGTTTAGGTAAGGGAGATGATATAGGTGAGGGTAGGTGTTTGGGTGTAGATGTATGTTGGGTTATGGGAAGAGGTGTGAGTTGGGCCATGGGTGGTGACATGGAAGGTGTTGCAATAGTTGTGATTGTGTTTGGTTTGGTTGCTTGAAACACTTTTGGATAGATAGTGGAGGTGTCAGCGAGTGACAACTGCATTTGTGTTGAAACAGGAAGTAGAAGGCATCCCCAAAGTAAGGATCTATCGACATAGTCCAGGTGATCGGCCAAGCATGAGAATGGTACTGATGTAGGTGGGGCTGACATGGATTGAGTGGAAATCCCCATAAAATGTGTTTGAGATATAAGGAAATGGCTAGCCTCAGACTCTGTGGGTAAGAGAGCTGAAAGCAGACCAGAGGGATCTTGAAGGTCCGATGGTGAAGGGTCATCAAAAGAAACTGGTACTTCTATAGAATCCTCCATGGGTAGAGGAGAGGATGGGCTAGACAAAGTAGACTCTCCTTGTGTTGGTGTAGGTAGTGGACCTACATCATCTATGAGTAGGAGAGGTGCCACTGACAATTGCTCAGAAATTTGAGGGGTCAAAGGTGGCATGCTAATTATAGGCTCTTCCATGGGTGAAGAAGAAAATGAAGGGGGTATCTCTGTGGGTGGAGGAGTAGATGAAATTGGTTCTTGTGTAGGTAGTGGAGCTCAGGCTAAGATTTCATCTATGGAAGGAACATGAGGCAATTGGGAAGCAACTGGTATGTCATCAAAAATAGCATGGACCTCACGAACATTGCTATCACTGTTTGAAGTGTCACCAGCTTGGTTGGAAGATGGGGCATGATTAGGGAATGGCTTCTTGAAGATGTGTAGGTTTTGGTTAGTGGGTGCATTTGGGCTATCCAAGACTAGATCTCCGTTGTCTAACATTTCTTGGAATGATATTCTTGAAGGTGATGTAGTTATTGTTGCTATGACCTTTGACATGATGATAGTTGTAAAAGTCATGTTCCTTATACCATGCGGGCATGGGGTGCTCAGGGTCAAAACTAGTATGTGGTTTTATAGGTGGAAGGGTAATGGCACCAGCCTTAACAAGCTTTTCCAAAACAGAAGAATAAGATTCTCCTATGGAAGTGTACTTTCATTGTTCTCATCTAAACTAGAAAGCTTGGACATGAGAGAGATTAGAAGGGGGTTTGGCTGGGTTTGATTGATGAGGGGGAAGCCTTGAGAATTATGACATTGGCAGACCCTTTGGGTTTTGAATAGTTATTTTGGGGCTTCGAAGATGAAGAAGTATCATTTGATTTGAACGATGTTCTTGTTACGAAGTTGAATCTTCTTCTCTTCGATAGCATGAATTTCCAATTTCCGTGCCATGGTGAATGCCTCGTCAAAAGTATGGAAAGGTCTACACCTGTAGGGTTGGTGAGATGTGTCTAGCACAAGCCTAAGTAAATAAATCTATGAGTTTAGTTTGAGGTAGTTGAAATGTGAGTTGATTGATTAGGCTGCGCCAACAAGCGACAAAGTCAGCGATAGACTCATCGTCGTATTGTCGAGTGGAATAAAGATCAGTCATGGTAACCTTCTTAACAATGTTGATAGAGAAGTGATCTAAGAAGTCTTGGGCTACTTGATTAAATGAATAGATGGAGTGTCTTGGTAACCCACTGTACCAGTCTAATTCAGGTCCTGTCAGGGACATCGGGAAGGTCCATAGGAGTAAAGCATCATCGTGGGCGATCAGGTAACACCCATGTTTAAAGGATCGCAAATGTTGTTGTGGGTCCTCTTTTCTATTGAAGAGGTTGAATTTTGGCATTTCCTAGTGTACAAGGTATGGTCGAATAGGAATGGATGGGTGAATAGGCTCATTACAAATTTCATCATAGGTGAGGGAATTGTGTGAGCCAGAAACCGATGCTTCTAGTGTCTGCATCTTTTCCATCATTAACTTGATGAGGTCATTGGTAGGTTGTGGTGGAAGGGCTTCCTCCTGTGGCATAAGGGGGTTGGTATTGAACTTATGATGTGGGTGACATTCCATTGTATGGTGATGTTGAATAGGGAGGTTGAGAATAGGGGACTGACATAGAGGGTATGTATCTAGAATGGGTGATAGATGAGATAGGTGGTTGTTGATAGTATGTGTATGTAGGTGGGATGGTCGTCGTGACTCTAGTAGTGATTGGGGGAAATGTTTGTGGGATGGAGAGGACAAGATTATGGAATGGAGTAGGGGTCACCGACACCATGGGAGGTTGTGTTGTAATGGGTATTTGTGAGACAATGGGTGCAGACTGGGCTATGGTCTGGGTGGTCGATGAGGGGATAGTAGATATGGTAGGCACGAGAGATACTGCAGACGCAATGGTCATGGTGGGTATGGGTCCTAGCTGTGAAACTACTGGGGGTGAATTAGGTGAGGGTAACATTGCATTATTAAGGGCTGATGTAGAAGTGGGAATAAGGGTAGGAGAGATGGATATAGGCATGCCATACATCAACTGACCTGAGGAGTCCCAGGTGGAAGAGTGGGAAAGGTAGAACTACAAGGCTGTGGGATTCTGATCAAGGAGTCGTGAAAATTCTTCATCACCTGCGGCAATGGTGATAGGCTAAGTAGGATCCATGGGTGATAGGATGGAAGGTGGTGAGGGACTAGGTGGGAGTGGTTGACGACTTGCATGAAATATAAGAGTGTTGGCTTGACTGCGAGTCAAAACCATGTGAATGGGTATATATCAGATGATTTTGTATCCTAAAGATGACACAGGGGGCAGTAAGAATGAATAAAATAGGTGTCTATAGGTAGATTTGGGTAATATATCAGTTGATGTTCAATACAGGGTACTCGACACTGGTTAAGGTTGACCGATGCCGGTTAAGGGGTAACCAAGGTCGGTTATTGTGAAACAAGAATAGTTTTATCAAATGAAGCAAATATTGTTGACAATTAGATGAACAAGTTGTATGATGACTATGTTGACCAGAGCAGAGAGAGTAAAGAGACTCACAGGAACTCTGATAGTGAAGAAAATGAAATAAGGGTTCTTTAGGCAATTCAACCCAAAAGAACAGAAAATTGATGTCGGTTAAGACAAAACCAATGCCGGTCAGGGGTAACCGATGCCGGTTACTGTGAAAATTGGAAAGATGTAAAAAAATGGATTGTTATGAGTTTTAATGAGATAAACCACCAACCCAGAGTTCTGGAGATGATGCAATGAAGTCCTAACACACTCAGAAGAAGTCAGAATACTCCAACTATGATTGTGGAGTGTGTAAGGCAACAAAATGAAAAAAATGGAGAAGTGTATCCTCACACCTCAAAATGCACATCAATCAAACACTAAAAACATGTCCTAACAAGTGGTTTTTAATGTGTTGAGCTTATGCTATTTATAAGATTGACTCATGATTTTTAAAATAGAGTTTTTGGTGAGGAAGGTTTCCTATGAAGAAGGATATCTAAAAGGAGAGGTTTCAAGTATGTTATGGTGGGGGGTGGGCCATCCTCTGAGATGATGAATCGACAGAGGCAATGAGCTGGGGAGTACCTGCTAATCTGATCATGTGATCGTGGATAGGTGTTCCTAGGTAAGATGTTGTTTAAGAAAGATGTGTATATTTTAATTTTGTGCAAGTTTGGTAAGACACGCAGAGAGAGAGAGAGAATGTGCTTTCTATGATTCTTTGTGTCAACCATCAGCTGGGCATGACTTCCAACATATAGGTTGCCCTCATTTTAATGTGAGCTAAATGCAGCAAATCAAAATGTAATGCAACCAATTTTAAGCCCAAATCGAAAGATTATGTTTGATGACACAAAAAGATGAATAGGAGAGGGTATGCTCTTTCACTAAATGCAAAAAGCAAGAAGAATGGTTCTTTTTAAATGCACCAAAAGAAAATGTATCCTTTAGAGAAATTAGAAAGAAGAGAAGATTACCAAGGAAGAAGATTAATGTGTAAGCTTTTTGAAGGGAAACAAACACACAATTTTTTCCTAGGAATGAAGAAAATGCAATAGAACCCCTGATGGGTCCCACCGGGTGTGCCAAAATGTTTCACCATTTTCTTTACATTTTCAAATGACGAAACATATAAGGGTAAGGGCCAAGGAGGAATACATGTTTATGTTGGTCGGTAGATGGTTGTTGCGCATGTTCTGACTTCTTGATCCAATGCTAATTGTGAGAGCTTCCTTTTGGCTAGGAGGAACTACTTGTAATAGAAAACAAGACCACAAGAGAGGAGTTAAATGATATATGACAGTGGACTGCCTAGCATGTGCTAGATCTGGGAAGTGTGATACTCCCTAGATGGTTGTCAATCCACTGTTTAAAACAAATTAATGTGAGAAATAAACAAATTCCTACTGTAGTTGATATGATTTAGGTATCTCATTCAAGCACAATAAGAAAATCTAATATAACAGGCTAGGTTATAGTCAGATCTAAATAATAGGTAGTTGTCAGGTTATTGGAACTAGTCAAGGTCATGTTCTGGGTTGTTTAGGTCACTGGTGAGAGGTTGTTAGGTTCTGTTCTGGGTCAGGGTACAAAACACAAAGACTAATGTTGGTCTTATACGACCGATGGCAGTTTATGCAGAACTGATGACGGTTATGGGTTACTAGCATCGGTAAGGTTGGGGTGTAAGAGAATCAAGGAAAACTGATTGCAAGGTTTGATCTGGGATCTGATAAGGAGGGTAGGGTGGATAAAGAGGTTGATAGGGGTATCAGGTATACTCAAGAATGAACATCAGGTGAGAATGGGTGATTTGGCGATGTGGGTAAAGGAAATATTTGAGTTATAAGCTAGAAAGAGGTGGAGGAATGAGCATGCAAAGTATAAATTGATGACAGAAATAACAGAAGCTAACTACACTAAAATGGACAATGCTGGTAGAAATGTACTTACTGTGATGCAGACTTGATGGCTAAATGGTAATGGAAGTTGATCAGAAGAATGGTGTTTGGTATCGTAGCAGTGGCTCCTAGAATGATTCCGTGAGTGCAATGCTTCAATATCTATCCTGGTGATGGCTCTAGATGTCTGGATCCGTGAAAGGATGTTGGTTCTACTTGCATGCAACTCTTTTCTAATCCTCTTGCTCTCAAAATGTGTTAACCCCCCAAACAAGGTTGTTTAGGTGAATAAATGGTAACTGACGATGGTTCCTGGGTTGACCAGCATCAATTTAGGGGTGACCGGCATTAGTTAGGGGTTAAGGTGAGATTCCCTAGGTTTACTAAAATGGGTAGATCTTTCTAATTTCTTTCACCAGTTAGTTTCTTCTCGTGGATTAGAATGGAAACTTCCCTTCTAATGGGTGGGATTGTGGTTAGAGAGATTTTAGGGATTGATTTTATGGTTTAGACCACATCTTATCTCATTAAGGAAAGTAAGACTTAGTCATTGTTAGTTATGGAAACATGCCAAGAATAGGTCTAGGGTGAGGTGGAAATTAGGTCAATTAATGTAATTAAATGATGAATATTGTGAGGATGGGTATTAATTTAATTAAATTAATATTAATGTGGTGTGGAGGGGGGTGTGGTTAGGTGAGTATGTTTGGGTTAATTATTCGATGGGGTGCCAAGGGGAGTTGATGAAAAAATGATTAGCCCAAGGTACAAATCATGAGACAAGACATGCGCTAAAGCAAGAGTTTGAACAAGGTCTAAAAAGTAGCACTTGATAACATACTAATCTTATTTAGTCATCGATATCCTGTGTGTGCACATGGAAATGAATTACCTCTCAAAGGAAAGAGTTTATAGACAATAAGTGAAGACACTAGCCAATGTGTAGGAATGATTAAGTTTGAAATGTGATTTGTGAATGGATTATGGAAGGAGAGTTGTACATTGCTCCGTTGCTAGCCAGACATCCATAGCCCCGATAGAGATGCATTTGATTATAATCACAACATTACTCTACTGGCAGTAAGGCATCCATAACCCCGGTAGAGATTATTGGAAATAGCCCAAGAGAGAGTTATAGATCAATTAGTTTTTTCTTTTATCTTTTACTTTTTAATTGATTTTGATTCTTTTGCTTTGTTTACTGAAAACTTATTTCAGCTCTCTTGTTTGACAAGGGGTTAAAAACCACTGATGGTTTGATGGAAGGATGTGGATGTGATTATGATGATGAAATTGGTAGTGTCAAAAAATACATCCAAAATATATTCACAACAAGTTTATTAGATGATAATTGTGATAGGATCTCTAAGAGGTCATTCGTTCTTTAATTTACCAAGGTGATAAAAGAACAGGGTAAAATAGATACCATAGAGATAAATGTCACAAAATATGTGTGAAATATGAAAGAAAGGGAAGAAAGAACATCCATGTGTACGCAATACTTGATTGTAATGTTTGATCTTTGTACCTTTGATTTTGTTTTTGTAATGTTTTAATGTTTTTTCATTTTTTTTGTATTTTTGAACTATTTTATGGTTATTGGAATGAAACATGTCACTTTGCGTGATAGGATCCAACAACTATGTTTGTGATTTCTTTGATAAGAGAGACTAAGCGTGTTTGCTTATCAAGTGTAATATTATACCTGATCTCAATGATCGTGGTGAGGTCACACTCAAAAAGTGATTGTGATTTGTTTTGAAACATTGGTTTTGTATGTAGGATCTTGAGTTCCATATCCATAGGTTTATGCACTTTGTGCCATACTTGATGGGTATGTTGGTGTGCATTATGGAATCGCGTTTGATTTTGAAATTTATAATCGTTTGAGTTGTTGGGAGCTTTGGAGCTCTTCGGTGTTTTGGTCTTAGCTTGGTAAAAAAACTTGTCTAGGTTTATTATAAGCTAATGCTTGACTTGTCTGATTCCGGGAAGTGGGAGAAGAACGTTGACATTTAGAATTGATGTGAGAAATAATAGTGGGATTGCCACAATATTTGGTAGAAGATTAAGGTGATGGATGAAAATGATGCGGTCTAAGAATTGAAGAAGATGGGCTACTAGGAGGTGAGCTATAGATAAAAGACAAAGGGCTACAAAGATTGGAAAAGGGATGTTGGGGTCCGACCCATAGTTGGAAGATGATGGGCTACTAGGATGTGGCCCAAGAATAGAAGATGAAGGATTTCCTGGGGGTTACCCATACATAGAAGAAAAAGGGCTAGTTGGACGTGCCCCAAGAATAGAAGATAGTGGAATACTTGAAAATGTCCCACAAATAGTAGAGGGAGGACTACTAGAAGGTGACCCACACATAGAAGATAAGGGGCTAGTTGGGCGTGCCCTAAGAATAGAAGATAGTGGATTGGTAAAAAATGTCCCACAAATAGTAGAGGGAGGGCTATTAGAGGGTGACCCACACCTAGATGAAGATGAAGGGATACTTGGCATTGACCCCATAAGAGATTGTGATTGAGGAATTGTGATAGACAAAGGGTGATTGGGTGATGAGAAGATAGGCCATGGATCAATGCAAGACACAAGAGTTTCATCACATAATGAAGAATGTGAAGATGGAAGAATAAGAAGAGGGTCAAGTTCCATGATTTGAGGATCTTCCTCTATTTCTTGATAAAAGGAATCAACCTTTTCCTCACAATATGCAGACGCATCAAAGTCTAAAGAGAATCCTTTATTGTAATTTGTTAGAGGGATATCTTCATGTTCCCCTATAAATGCCATGATCGCTCCTTCATTATGAAAGAAATCAATCGGTATGGGTTGTTGAGTATGGGTTGTTGATTGACCACAAGGGTTTGATTGGAAGAAAAAGGTCCAACTGGGGTGGAAGAGTAAGAATATGTTTGATGATGATTGATAGAATAAGATGAATCAAGAGATGAAGTAGAATTAAGGCTAGATGTTTCATAAGTAGAAGAAGATATGGATTTAGAATTGGTTGGTATAGGTTTCCCTATAAAATGACGTTGTGGAGGAAGAATAGGAGGATTTCGTATCCAAAATTCCATAGATTGCAACATAGGAGTCAACTTAGAAGATTGACTATAAGGAATTTGAGTTGCAAAAATCTTAAAAGGAGGAATATTTTGTTGAGGTGACTAATAAAAGAGGTCTTATGAAGAAGGGGAGGACCATGATTGAATAATTATATTAGATGTTTTATAAAGAATGTCCTGTGAAGAAGGGGATGACCGTGACTCAATAATCACATTAGATGAATGATAAAGAAGGTACTATGAAGGAGGGGAGGACTGCGATTCAATAATCACTTTAGTTGAATGATAAAGAAGGTCATGTGAAGAAGGGGAGAATCGCAACTTAGGAGTCGAATTAGATGAATCTGAATAGTAGTTTGGATCCGAATCATCGAAAGAATTAGAGGAAATATTTGGATTGGAATCCTTAGAAGAAGAGGAAATGTTTGGATTAGAATCAAAAGAAGAGTGGGGGGAACCCAAATAATAATTTGGATCATAAGTGTCCAAACCATACCACCGATTATTACATGAAGGTGGGGAACAGGATACCTAGATGGGTTCTCTAGCATGAAGAACCAAATGAGGTTTGGTCATGATGGACATCTTTTGATGCGAACGTTGAATGATCAAAGTTCTTCAAAAGTAAAGAATGTTTCATGTCAATTTGGGTGTAACGAACCGTTACACCAAAACCTCGAGGCATTAGTGAAATCCACACATGAGGATCATAACATCCCACCACGCTTCCGTAGAGCCCAATTCAGGATGGGTTTGCTCCCACACTCCCATATGTACGAGCCCCACTTCACCGACGTTTAGGTGCCCCACGGGCCCCGGCTACATGACATAACCAACCGAGTGGGATTCAAACACGGGTGGTCACTCTATTACTAAATGTAATGAACCGTTACACCAAAACCTTGAGGCGTTAGTAAAATCCACACATGAGGATCATAACATCCCACAGACACTTCCATAGAGCCTGACTGTAGGCTGGGTTTGCACCTCGCACTCCCATACGTACGAGCTCCGCTTCATTAATGTTTAGGCACCGCACGGGCCTAAGACTAAACAACGTAATCAACCGAGTGGGATTCAAACACGGGTGGTATGCTCTGATACCAAATGTAACGAACCGTTGCACCAAAACCTTGAGGCATTAGTGAAATCCACACATGAGGATCATAACATCCCACCATGCTTGGGGGGCCATAGAGCCTGACTCGGGATGGGTTTGCACCCCACACTCCCATATGTACGAGCACCACTTCATACAATGCTTTAGGCGCCCCAAGGGCCCCGTCTACACAACGTAACCAACCGAGTGGGATTCAATACATGGGTGGTCACCTCTAATATCACTTGATAAGAACCTTACATATAATAAATCATACATAAATTGCAGAAGATAATAAAACACAAGAGA
The DNA here is from genome assembly GCA_019776745.2 of Taxus chinensis. Classification (NCBI taxonomy): domain Eukaryota; kingdom Viridiplantae; phylum Streptophyta; class Pinopsida; order Cupressales; family Taxaceae; genus Taxus; species Taxus chinensis. Next base: position 22,231,033 of record CM034151.1, read on the forward strand.
TATGGGGGGGCCAAGATGCCCTAATATAAATATATGCATAATAATACCCTTAAGGTAGGGCAAAACCATATAATGCTCCTTAAGGAAGGAGTAACTCTACAATCTCCCACGATGGGAATCCACATTCGAGGGGGACACCTCCAATATACCTCTACCAAGTAGAAGAATCAAACTCATACATCCCATTACACCCTCATAATGATACTCACATCCTTTAAATAGGATGGGTAACACCTAATCCCAATGTAGGTCGACCCATTACCCAATATAATTAATTCATATCCCAAGGTACATGTGAGCCCATATAACTAACTAAGGGGATGTGTGCCACATGTCGGCATCTCCATCAACCCATATACATTATATTATCATATCCCATGTGAACCCATACATATAACTAAGGGGATGTGTGCCACATGTCAGAATCTCCATCAACCCATATATATTATATTATCATATCCCAAGGTACATAGCATTGCCTCCCTCTTTGACATGTTTCGTCCCCGAAACATAAGAAGAAGCCATATAATGAGTGTGCTTTAAATTATTGCACACTTGTCGCCATGCTCGATCATCTAACCACCCATATGAAATCCTAGTGAGTGATGTTACTCCAAAAATGATTCCATATTCCATTGTGCTCATCTGATTCCATCCTAGTCCATATGTGTTCCTCCTTGGCATCCATGCATATCCATAATTATTATTCATGTGATTCCATGACATATAATTATTGTTCCATTGATTCCATGTATAGCCAAAATTATTACTCCTCCAATTCCCTGTATATCCATATAGATTGTTGCCCTTGTGTGTCCTAGCATGTCTCCATGATTTTTTCCTCTCATGATGATGTGGGTGTTTATATGGTGCAACCTTAGTATGCTCAACCTTATCAATCTTTTCCTTCACTTTCTTTTCCTCTTCCAACTTGTTTGCTATTTCTTTTTTCTCTTGAGTAGAGAAACTATTTTTTACTTTTTCATCATGTTCTTCATCCTCTCCTTCTGATTCATCCTTATTTCCTTCTTCACCATCTTCAAATTCATCTTCATGATCCAATTTTACATTACTTTTTTCCTTGCTAAGTGTGATATCTTGCAATGTAATTTTCTTTCTCTTATACCATAATTTCATGAATTTATTTTGCACATTAATATTAATTGTTCCCAATGTCTCTAACCAAGGATATCCGAGAACAATATCCATACCATCCATATCTAAAGCATAAAAAATATGAATGTAAAACATATTTATCCATAGAAAGCTTTAAATCTTCAAAAACTTGAATATGCTTACCATCCATTTGAGATTCCTTGATATGCTTTGTTTGCACATGTAGATTTTGAGCTACATCCATATTGATGAAGTTGTATTTTATGCTAGGGTTTATTGAAACAATTACCTTTTTTCTTTGAATGCACCCTTCAAACTGAAATATTGAAGCTTCCTTCCTTGGAGATGCACTATCCTGTGCAGCAGCTTCATCATCAACATTTTCTTCTTGTTTTTTTCTTGTTCTTCTTCTTCTTCTTCTTTTTCTTCTTCTTTTTTAACAAAATTGTGTTTCTTTTTTGTTTCCCATCTAGCTAAGAAAATATCCTCCATTTCCTCCCAATCCCAATCCAATAGATCTATATCCAAATAAGAATACCAATGCCGTGCTTGCCCACCAAGATGAAGATAAAAACTAACCCATACTAAACATTCTTCAAAATACATTTGTTTAAATTGTATCCACCATTTTTTTGCATCAATTTCCCCATTACCATAGAAAATTGGTATATCCATGATGCATAAAAATTAGGGTTTCACAAACTTACTCCTTTGACCAATATTTTACCTAATGATTTCGTCAATCATTCAGCCTCAAATCTGAAACCACAAAGAAGTAACCCCTACTAAAATTTTGAGAGATTTCCGAAAATGTAATTAAATTTAGGAAATTTCCTCAAATTGCATCCTGTGGAGGCCAAAATAGTGAAAAATAATAAAACTGAAATAAATCTGTCAAAATAGATCCACCAATTCTTAAATTTCAATGGTATCACCGTTTAATATATTACCAACAACCAAAAAAAAATTATTTCCTAATTTGTCATTATTCAGAAGATATAGACGAAACCTTAGAATTAGGGTTTCAACCCTAAAACAGACACAACTTTTGCAAAACAGCTCCAAAAAATATGAAATTTGGAGGGAAGATCACTTGAACTATGTATCCACTCCCCAAAAAAATATCTAAAAAATTCCAAGTATATATCAAGATATAGATGAATCACCAACATTAGGGTTTCATCCTACAAATTGCCTGGGTCACTGCTCTGATACCACTTGATAAGAACCTTGCATATAATAAATCAATAAATTGTAGAAGATAATAAAACACAAGAGATATGGGGGGGCAAGATGCCCTAATATCAATATATGCAGAATAATACCCTTAAGGTAGGGCAACACCATACAATGCTCCTTAAGGAAGGAGTAACTCCACAATCTCCCAAGATGGGAATCCACTTCGAGGGGGACACCTCCAATATACCTCTACCAAGTAGAATACTCAAATCATACATACATTACCCCTTCATAATTATACTCACTTCCTTTAAATAGTATGGGTAACACCTAATCCCAATGTAGGCCGACCCATTACCCAATATAATTAATTCCAATGTGATCCCATATAACTAACTAAGGGGATGTGTGCCACATGTCGGCATCTCCATCAACCCATATACATTATATTATCATATCCCATGTGAACCCATACATATAACTAAGGGGATGTGTGCCACATGTCAGCATCTCCATCAAACCATATATATTATATTATCATATCCCAAGGTACATAGCATTTCCTCCCTCTTTATATTATCAAGTGGTATCAGAGCGGTGATTCGGGCAATTTGTGGGATGAAACCCTAATGTTGGTGATTCATCTATATCTTGAGATCGACTTGGAATTTTTCAGATATTTTTTGTGGGGAGTGGATACATAGTTCAAGTGATCTTCCCTCCGAATTTCATATTTTTTGGAGCTATTTTGCAAAAGTTGTCTGTTTTAGAGTTGAAACCCTAATTTTAAGGTTTCGTCTATATCTTCTGAATAATGATGAATTAGGAAATAATTTTTTTGGGTTATTGGTAATATATTAAATGGTGATACCACTAAAATTTCAGAATTGGTGGATCTATTTTGACAGATTTATTTCAGTTTTATTATTTTTCACCATTTTTCTCCACAGGCCGTAATTTGAGGAATTTTCCTGAATTTCTTACATTTTCGGAAATCTCTCAAAATTTTAGCAGGGGTTACTTCTTTGTGGTTTTAGATTTGAGGCTGAATGATTGAAAAAATCATCAGGCAAAATATTTGTCAAAAGAGCAAGTTTGTAAAACCCTAATTTTTATGCATCATGGATATACCAATTTTCGATGGTAATGGGGAAATTGATGCAAAAAAATGGTGGATACAATTTAAACAAATGTATTTTGAAGAATGTTTAGTATGGGTTAGTTTTTTATCTTCATCTTGGTGGGAAAGCGTGACATTGGTATTCTTATTTGGATATAGATCTATTGGATTGGGATTGGGAGGAAGTGGAGGATATTTTCTTAGCTAGATGGGAAACAAAAAAGAAACATATTTTTTTTAAAGAAGAAGAAGAAGTTAAAGTTGTTACACATGATAGTGCATCTCCAAAGAAGGAAGCTTCAATATTTTAGTTTGAAGGGTGTATTCAAAGAAAAAAGGTAATTGTTTCCATAAACCCTAGCAGAAAATATAACTTCATCAATATGGATGTAGCTCAAAATCTACAGGTGCAAGCAAAGCATATCAAGGAATCTCAAATGGATGGTAAGCAGATTCAGGTTTTTGAAGATTTAAAGCTTTCTATGGATAAATATGTTTTACATTCAGATTTTTATGCTTTAGATATGGATGGTATGGATATTGTTCTTGGATATCCTTTGTTAGAGAGCTTGGGAACAATTAATCTTAATGTACAAAAAAAATTCATGAAATTATGGTACAAGAGAAAGAAAATTACATTGCAAGATATCACACTTAGCAAGGAAAAAATAATGTAAAATTGGATCATGAAGATGAATTTGAAGATGGTGAAGAAGGGAATAAGGATGAATTAGAAGGAGAGGATGAAGAACATATAGTTAAAAGTAAAAATAATTTCTCTACTCAAGAGAAAAAAGAAATAACAAACAAGGTGGAAGAGGAAAATAAAGTTGAGGAAAAGGTTGATAAGGTTGAGTATACAAAGGTTGCACCATATAGACACCCACACCATCATGAGAGGAAAAAATCATGGAGACATGTTAGGACACATGAGGATAGAAATCCATATGGATATACAAGGAATCACATGAATACTTTTGGCTATACATGGAATCAATGGAACAATAATTATATGACATGGAATCACAGGAATAATAATTATGGATATGCATGGATGCTGAGAAGGAACACATATGGACCAGTATGGAACCAGATGAGCACAATGGAATATGGAATCATGTTTGGAGCAACATCACCCACTAGGATTTCATATGGGTGGTTGGATGATCGAGCATGGTGACAAGTGTGCAATAATTTAAAGCACACTCATTATATGGCTTCTTCTTATGTTTCGGGGACGAAACATGTCAAAGAGGGAGGCAATGCTATGTACCTTGGGATATGGTAATATAATATATATATAGGTTGATGGAGATTCCGACATGTGGCACACATCCCCTTAGTTATATGTATGGATTCACATGGGATATAATATTATAATGTATATGCGTTGATGAAGATGCCAAAATGTGGCACACATCCCCTTAGTTATATGGGCTCACATAGGAATTAATTATATTGGGTAATGGGTCGGCCTACATTGGGATTAGGTGTTACCCATCCTATTTAAAGGATGTGAGTATCATTATGAGAGGTCATGTATGTATGATTTGAGTCTTCTACTTGGTAGAGGTATATTGGAGGTGTCCCCCTTGAAGTGGATTCCCATCTTGGGAGATTTTGGAGTTACTCCTTCCTTAAGGAGCATTGTATGGTGTTGCCCTACCTTAAGGGTATTATTCTACATATATTGATATTAGGGCATCTTGGCCCCCCATATATCTTGTGTTTTATTATCTTCTACAATTTATTGATTTATTATATGCAAGGTTCTTATCAAGTGGGATTCAAACACGGGTGGTCAATCTGATGCCTAATGTAACAAACCGTTACACCAAAACCTCGAGGTGTTAGTGAAATCTGCACATGAGGATCATAACATTGGGTAGCATAATGCCAACAAACTAGAAATTTCGTAAATATGGGGATGTTTGTGTGATTTTCTAAAAGGGAAATAAGAAAAATATACACAGTGATAGCACAATTTCGACAATCCAACAAGGTTTGGATGACAAGTTACGAATGTAAAGGATAAAAAGGGATCAAAAGGATTGTCCTAAAGGGATAAGTCAATATAAAGAATAAGATACAATCACACAATGTTTAGTTCTATACCAATCAATCAAATGATGTAATTTCTAAGTTTGTTTCCAAATGGTAGTTGGTGTTTCAAGATGATTAACAAAATGTCACCACTTATGTCATGTTGAAAGAAATGAACAAGGTGTAAGTAATAACAAGAATTTAATGTGATCCCTAAAAAAATTATACTAAAATTGAGCTTGAATCCAATCAAGACCTATATCCCAAAAAGTGGTAGTTACGATTGTGAATGACACAAGAATACCGCCAAGATATGTTAACGAAAATTTATGAAAAATTAAGGTATTAATATCAAGATGATATTGATATAACACTAAAAAATGGTAACACTCAACACTTTTAAAAATTGAGGTAGTGATTGAAAGCAAACTAAGGCTAGAGTATACCAAGGAATTGTTAGAGTGTGTATAGTGTAACGTCACAATATAGACATTTAAGCAAAGTTTACAAGAAACATGACATAAGTACCAGAATTGTAGCAGCTTGATATAAACAAGATAATAGTTCAAAGGAGAATCAAGATGATGAATCAAGCCTAACTATTATGATGATCTTGACTTGGGTATCAAGATCAAAAAGGATACCCATGATATGAAAACATCTCCACACACTTTAGACATTTAACAACCCAGCTGCAAACATGGATGAGTGTAAACGAACACAAAAGTGGCGAATATAATTAATTGACAACATAAGAGTATTCACTCTTCTTGTGATAAAAAAATGTCAAAAGAAAGTGAAGGAAGTAGATCAATTGAGGGCGAAAAATATTTTTCTCACTTCAGCAGAGTTTCACCCCACTTTAGGGTGAGTTAAAAACTAATCAAAAGTAATGCTTCACACGTTTTGTGATGAATAATGGATCTCAACCCAAATTGGTTTTAAAATGGTCAAAGTTAGCTCCTGGTCAAATATAGATTCCTAGATGGTTCATTCAACTAGGTGTCAGAAGTTATCTAAGAGAAAGCTCGGTTTGCCAAGGTTCCCCAAGGATTGTCCCAACTTTACTTTACCCCCTTCAAGCACAGTGGGCAATAAATGTGTCTATCATGTACTCTCACTGGGGTCACAATAAGGATAACTTTGATGCTAAATATCATGTGTATATTAGTCAATTAGGTGTGTGGAGCACTTCCCGTTTCATCCACAAGGTTCCCTTTTGTGTGGACTACTTTGGGGCTTCTAGGACCACCCTCATTGTTGTAGCTTAAGCCTTATGCCAAAGGGGTTATGTCCTAGTTTTAAGCGGACGAGACATACCCTTATCCGAACCTACAAATCAAGTGTTTTGAATGTTGTGTGTTTTTTTAATCTTTTAGACTTAATGTGGTTTAGTCATTCGCCATTTGGCAACCTACAACACACGTGTATTTAATTTTTTTTGTTTCGAACTCCTTTGACAAATGTTTTTAGGTCCTACACTCAAGCATTAGTAGTTCTCAAAGAAAATCACATTATTTAAAACAGGATTAAGAGTTTCTTTTTATTCTCAAGATCATCCAATGATGCAAGAGAAAAGCATACACATCAAATAATCCAACTAAAAAGTAAAGGAAATTTTTTCAATTAATGAACCATACAAAAAGCTTGATAAATGTTCATTCCCTTAAACCAAAAATGAAAGATGAAGTTTTCAATTAACCAAATGTTAGAAAATGAAGACTAAAGTTGCTTTTGATTCTCAAGATCACCCTAAGGTGAAAGAGAAGAGCATACACAAAATTTATCCTAACTAGATAGAAATGGAAAGATTCAAATCAAAGGACCATAAAAAAATTCTTTGTAAAAGGTTCATTCCCTTAAGCAAAATGAATAATAAAATTTCCAAGTTAATCTAAATGTTAAAAAGGTAGAGATCAAACTTGTTTTTGATTCTCAAGATTACCAAAAGGTGCAAGAGAAGAGCATACACAAGCTTTAGTCTAAATCAAGTAAAGCATGAAAATATAACATTCATCAAAACATTAGACATGTTTGAAAATGACCAGTTTTACAATAAAGGGAAAACCTACAATTTCTATAAGTATAAATCCCAAATTTATGTTTTCATTACATAGCTCACTTTAATACATTTTCAACACAAAAAAAATAGTCTTTTTTATTTCAGGAGAAAAATTTATGGCCTTCAGAAGATGGGTTACGCATATGCTCTTATGCTCATGGGTATGCACTTAACCTGTACTCAAAAAAATGTGAAAAAAAACGTCCCTAAATCTGCAAAAAGGTCAAATTCTTCCAACCAATATTCAATTTAAAAAAAAACCATCACATTAATATATAAATAGAAGATTCAATGCTATCAAACATTAACATACATGCTCAAGAAATTAAAATTTTCAAGAAATTGACAAACTAACATGTAGAATGTTGAAAAAATAAGCTCTAAAAATGAAAACATGGAGAAATATTGAAATTTTCTCACCAAGATTCAATTTTAAGAGTAACCCACCACATTAATATGTAAATATAAGACTTAGCACTATCAAACACTAACCTACATGCTCAAGAATTAAGATTTTCAAGAAATTGACAAACTAGTATGTATAATGTTGAAAAAGTAAGCTCTAAAAATGAAAACATGGAGAAATATTGAAATTTTCTCACCAAGATTCAATTTTAAGAGTAACCCACCACATTAATATGTAAATATAAGACTTAGCACTATCAAACACTAACCTACATGCTCAAGAATTTAATATTTTCAAGAAATTGACAAACTAGCATGTAGAATGTTGAAAAAGTAAGCTCTACAAATGAAAACATGGAGAAATCTTTAAATTTTCCCATCAAGATCCAATTTTTACAGAAATTTACCTCTTTTATACCTACAAGGAAGACTCAACACATGCGAACTCAACAAAACAAGTTAATAAAAACAAGTTATGTTGATATATGCAAAAAGAGGGTTAGTAACCAAAATTGAAACTTAACTACAAAAACTTGAAATTAAGTGCAATTGACAATAGAGTAAGTCCCACCGGGCATGAAATATGTGTACACGAATTTGTTAACAATACAAAAAGAATTAGAACTAACACCTAGTATTCCTAAAACAAATCTAAATCAAAATCAATGCACCATCATGATTAGAGCTTAAACAAGACTAATCTACCAACATATTTACATTAGAAAATGAATAAACATTCAAACTAACATGCTAATCTATTAATATCCATCTCTAGTAAATGTTAATCAAATGAAATGAGCCTATTTAGATCCTTAGCAATAAAGGGGTTGATTATATGTTTGAATTCCAAGGTTTTCAAGAATGGAGTCTTGTCAATCCATGGCTACAAGACCATTTGACATATCTCCATATGACTTCAAAACTTAGATGGATGAATGCAAGAAATGAAGATAGCTAGCTCTTCTAATGATGAATACTCTAATATGATGAAAATGGCTATAGCTTAGGCTCTATGCTCATTTAGTTATAAGAATAAAAGTAGGAGGGATATTTATATAGCCCAATGGATAAAAGAATCTCTACATCCTTTTACACGTGGGATAATAGAGATGCTAGGTTATTTGTGGATAAGAATGGTTTATAAGTGGTTGAGTTTTCTTTAGGAGAGTTTATTTTGTCCTCTAGTGACTCATGGGGATTGAGGGGGTTTCTTAATTAACCAAAGTGATTAATTAATAGGTGTGCAAGCTTATATAAGCTTTTTTAGAGGAATAATTACTATGAGTTATGTTATAAGAGGATTTTAATCAAATAAATGATGATTTATTGATTAAATAGAAGAGAGGAGTAATTAATTAATCTAGATAGAAAGGGGTATTGATTAATTAGAAATAATTAATTAATCTAGATATAAATGAGAGCTTAATTAATTAGAAATAAGTAATTAATCTAGATAGAAAGGGGAGCTTAATTAATTATAAATAATTGATTAATCTAGATAAAGGGGGATTTGATTAATGGAAGGTCGTCAATTGGCACCGTTGATGGATATAAGAGTTAATTAAATAATGTAATGTAATTAATTAACAACGATAACAGATAAAATGTGTGATATTGACGATATGTCGTCAATTTGCAGAAAATGGTATAATTAGTGCGATTTAAGTATTTAAATTACTCAACCTAAATTATAGGTGTCTACAATTATATTGTTATGCTGAAAGGGCATATAGAGAAAGTGTATGCAAACTGAAAATAATGAAACACTAGGGATGTGGTTAGAGCAATAAATTAAATTCACAAGTCATGTTCTCCAAATATTTACACCCTAATTAAATTATGTTATAGAAACCACATAACAATATAGGATGTAAATATGTGTTATAAGAGATTGTTTTGATTTAATTAATCCACAATTAACCATGTATAATCAAAACAATGCATTAAATATAGGAAAATAATGAAAATTGATAGAACAATAACTCAAATACACAAGAAGAGATGAATAATTATTGGAATACAAATTGGAACAAAGGATATCTATGTGTTTAGATAGGTGGAAAAGGATGATTAGATATTGTATTTTTGTTGGTCTAAACAATGCAACTAGAAAATGAGTTAATGTAAGACCGTACAACTATTGTATAGTCTAAACCTGATTTTGTATGGTCTTGACTATATTTGTATGGTATTAGACCCTTATGTAGCTAGCTTTTGTAATTTTATGTTTTCTTCACTTGCTTGGATTTTTTTTCACTGTATGTTACTCTTATTTGCACCACCTCCGCACAACCTGTAATCACCTATAACAAAGTGAAAACACTAAATACCCATAGTACACTTCATCAAATCATTAGCTAATAAAAGGATAAATCATGTGTGTGTTCTGGTTGGACTACCCTTGATGTTCAACTCCTACCGAATGAATCCAAGTGATGCGTTACATTCCCTCTGTTGGCAAAATTGATTTAATAAAAATTGAATTAGATCTGATTGCAAAGTAACTACTATAATAAATGATGTACAAATACTAATATACAATAAGACACAAGCAATGAAGCATGTGCAATATAAGACCCTAAGCAAAAAGGAGAGATAAAGGGAATTAACTAATTTTTGAGTAATCTGGAAGTGATCTAGGCAAGTGAACTACTGGAATAGATAAAGAAGAGCATCATAGAGACACGGTGAGGGTTTTGAACTATGAAACTGCACAGGACATGAAAATCTGGGAGAGGACATGATCACTTGATATTAGTGTTTGGGTCTAGGTGTTGGTGTCTAGGTAGATGCTGAGGATCTGGTTCTTTCAAGGCTAGATGATGTTAATTTTTATTTCTTGTCTTTCACTCTAGATTCATTATTTTATCTATGTCTATACTTGTAATCTACAAGAAATAAGTTTACCCTGCACATACCCACAAACCACATCAAACCTAAAAAGGAAAATGTAGAATGAGGATTCAGACTAACCCTGATGGTCACCCAAATAGTGAACATATGACCGAGTGTTGTACTACATCTCAAATTCCATGTAGTTATTGTGTGTGTGTAGAAATGATGCTCTAAGATGCCCTTGTGCAAGTTACATAATAATAGTGGGCTTAGATCTAGAATGTATCAAATGTGTGGGATGGAATAGAATAAACTTCCCCTCATATGATGTGTATGTAGAAGTGATGCAGACCTTGTCCCTTAAATGATTTCTAGATGGATGCCTTTGATGCTCTTGTGCATTTTAATGCAAGCTTAGGTGATGATAGATAATTCTTAGTGCTTGGTCTCTTAAATTTTAAAAACATAACTGTGTATTTATATGATTCCCTTATTTGAATTTCATAATTAACAACTAGAAGGCCGACCCAAAAGAATAAAAAGTAATTAAGAAGAGAAAGGGGCCCAAAAGGATAAGAAAAAGGTAAAGAGGGATATGAGCACCCAGGAGGACATGAGTGTCTGACACTAATGTCCTAATTGGGAACTAGTGCCCAAGGCCATAGAAAGATAAAACAGTCAAATGTCGGTAAGAGTGCAAGATGTATAAAGCCAATAAAAGTGTGGAAGACCAAGTAAAAGGCTAAAGGGAGTTGTCAATTACTAGTTTTCTTACTTAGGAATCATGTAAATGCTAGCATACATTTAGGACCTAGGAATCTACCCAAGTACATAGATTTTGTGTCTACATTTTCCCCCCACTTTATGTTGTTAAGTGAATACTCGATATCATAAATTAGATAGAAGATGTGTACCTTACATGATCTTGTACAGATTGTGGCAAACAACGTGCTGAGTGGACAAGTGAAGCGTGAAGTGACCAAAAAGTGAAGCGTGGAGACTAGGAAAAGGAAGTGGACCCTAGGGGTGAAGCTTATACATAGCTTGTACACATTTGTGTGCTTGTATTTGCTAATGTAGCTTGCTTCTTGTTACGTATTAAGGAAAAACTTGCAAAACAAGAGAGAAATAAATCAAAGTTCTGTATATGAAAATTCAAAGTAACATGTGTATAAATAAGTAAAAGTGTGAAAGTATGTAAAATGAAAGTGTGCACCTGATGTATACGAGTGTAAGAGATAGAGAGTTGTCCTGATTTGTTGTATTTTGTTGATGATGGTGAGTTTTTTGGGTGATCTTATACCAAGAGAAGAGTGTTGGGGAGATAGGTCTAGCTTTTCTCTCCTTCCATGACTACTTCTCAAATCAGCACCACTGCAGATGGTATGTCCCAATTAGTCCCATGTTTTTCCATATTGTAACTAATTATAGAAGATAGAATGCATTATGTATTTGGAGGCAAGTGCCAACTACTGGAGAACTATGTTGAAGACCATTGAGGGTTGTGTTGTATTGAGAAATTTATTTTTTATTTCCCTAGGACATTAGAGCCCATGGGAGGAAAAAAGTTCCAGACACTATTGTCTGGGTTTGGGCACTAGTGTTCGCTCTATGTTTTGGGCCCAAGTATGATTATGAGCCAATGTGTACTTGTGTTCCTATGTTGATTTCATACCATGCTGATCTAAAATATAGCTCTGAGCTATTATAGGGGTGATTTGTTTGAACCTAATGTATGCACCCCTTGATTTGGGTGCATGCAACAAGTGTAGGAGAATGTGGCCCAAAGTGGAGGACTAGAGACTGATATGCATATATGAATTGGATATACATACAGGGGGTAGGGGATGAGCATGGTAGAAACCAAGGAAAATGTGAAGAAAGTAGGCTAGTACAATTGTTAGTAGCAACAATAGATATCATGGAAAATAAGACAATGTAACAATCAAGTGTGTAAACAAGATGGCCAATTAAAAGAGGGTTTCAAACATAGGACATCCCTCACAATGTCGCAAGAAAATTAGGGCTGGAGTAGCCAAACACATTGATCACACAAGAAATAGGGCATAGACCACAAATAATAACATACAATAGCAAACAAGATCAAGAAAAATGTATTAGATAACCATGGTTGCATATAGTCCTGCAAGGAAAATGCTACACATGAGGCACCCGTTAACATGTTAGAAACATAAATAGTATGAAAAAGTGTGTATATATCATCGAAAAGTAAAGTGACAACTAGTAGTAAAGAATGTGACAATGAAACCTGGAATGTATAAGATTAGTAAAGGTAGATGCCCCCAGGAGCCTCGACAGGACTGTCAAGGGATTCCATGTCCAACATCATGCATCGTGTAAGGATATGTAAGAGATATGCATTAAATTATAGAGACCACATGAACACACATGTGTATATATGATAAATATTTAATGACATACTGAGTATCCATCTAACTTAGTAAGTAAAGTGCAACATATAAGTAGTATAAGAAAACATGAGTATATGCAACCAAGATATAAAAATGTTGTGATGGTGTGATTGCATGGTATGCAAGATGTAAAAATGGAAGCATCCACATTGCCCCCAGTGGATATGCATGAAATGAGATCCATTTATAAATTCCCCCTAGATAGTCAAGAATGAACCATAGAACAAGAGTGCGTCATCGGGAAATGGGTGTGTCATGTGTGAGTAGATACTAGAAAATATATGTCATGAATCACACAACGTGAAATGCATAATGTGAGGTTCATTGATGTAGTGTGCCCTCAATAGTTAAGTGTGAACTATAACACGTCATATGGAAATGAGTTTTTTATGTGTGAGTAGATGCTAGAAAATATATGTCATGAAGCACATAGCATGAAGTATGTAATGTGAGGTTCATTGATGTAGTGTGCCCTCAATAGTCAAGTGTGAACCATAACATAAGAGTGTGTGATTGGGTAATGAAAAAAATGTTTAAGCGTAATAGCATTTAAGATGCATGACATTGAGTGTATACTTGATTGGTTTTCTAAGAAGAGTTGTGAGGTGATAAACACCATGTCATAAATTATTAGTTATTACATAAGGTTTGAGCCAATTGGGTTTCAAATTACCTTTTACTGTAGCATCAACATTAGTATTTTTATTATTTTCTTTTAGAACAAGATCTTCAATATTAAATTCACATGAGCATACTTTATTATTATAATCCTGTGTAATATGTGTTTGATAGATGTGAAGATGCTCTAAGGCTTGTACCTAACAATATTCAAACATTTCCAGTTCATAGAGTCGATGGTTATGGTATTTGGTATCTTTTAGAATTCCTTTATGAGATACTCATAACAAAGGAATTTTGAGCTATAAAGGAATGACTCCCTTAGTTCCGTAAATAAATTAAAAGGGCGTAGCATTAGTTGGAGTATGAATACTTGTGCAGTAAGCCCAAAGAGCATATAGAATTTGATTGTGCTAGTCACTCCCAAAAGAATCAAGTTAGTTTTGCGTAAGATATTAACAATGGTTTTATTAATAGCTTTTGTTTGGAAATTTCCCTATGGATAATAAGGAGTAGAAACATATTGCTTAATTTTGAATTTGGCACAATTTTTTTTAAAACATCCTTATTTCTAAATGGAGGGCCGTTATCATTGATAACAGCGGATGGTACACCAAAGCATGTAATGATAATAGTAGTAATGAACTGACAGATGTCATCACCAGTGGTAGATTGCAAAGGTGCCGATTTGACACATTTAGTAAATTATTCAGTAGCGGTAATGTTGAAATTATGGCCATCAACTAATTCTAGATTGATTTTTCCAATGAGGTCAAAGCCCCATAAGGAAAATGGCCATGATGAGGTAATGGGTTAGAGTTAATATATAGGAATGTTGTGGAGATTGTTATGCTTTTGAAACTTTTCACAACATGTGGCGTACTCCAAAAAATCTTGTTCCATGGTGGGCCAATAATACACTTGTCGTAAGATCTTTTGAGGCATTTTTTTCTCATGAAGTTTCCTCCATAGAGGCTATCATGAATCTAGGAAATGACTAAAGAAATATCGTCAACATTGAGACAATGTAATAAGCGACTATCGAATGCACATTTAAAAAGTGAAGCTCCAATGATTACGTAGTGTGTGGCTTCCCACCGTATTCGACGAGATTCATGAGGATGTAGGTTGGCAGGAATGGTTTGGAAATATAGGAAATTAAATATTGGGTTGAACCATTTAGGGGTGTCATGGCTATGTGTAATGGCGCAGTTGTCCAAAACTAGAATGGCAGTGGTGGGATGACATAAATGATGGTGATTAAACTAAAATAGAAATATGAATGCCCAATTTAGTTTAATCTAAATGATACGTAAAACAATAAATAACAACTAAATAAATAAAATAAATGACCCAAATAACTAAGAAATTTGAAATTTGAAATCCTAATGTGTAAGAAGAGTTATAAGAGCTTAGATGACTCGACAAGCTTACTACACTATGTCGTAGAGATGATTGAATAAAAAAGATGAGGAAAAAAATGTGTTGAGACTCAGAAAAGTGCAGATATGAGCTTTCTAGCTAGACTTGGGCACCTAGAGAGGGATGAGGGTGCCTTGGGCACCCTAGTATATATAGGAGGTCTAAAAACAAAACTTGCAGGATCGCTAGATGATTTGAGGCCTTCGCTGCCTATTGTATGTATTTTGCTACACTACGTCAGATGTCGCTGATAATCAGCGATGAAGAAAAGACCCACAAAACCCCAAGTCAAGCATGAAAACCCTACAAAAAATAAAGATGCATATGAAGGGTTCATACTATCCTCAGCGGCCATAATGGCGGACTTACTAACTGATTGCTACACTAATTTTAGACCCAAATGTAGTTCTAGGTGAGTGTGTGTAAATCATGCCCTAGGTGCTCTTGTGCTAGTTGCACTTTGTGAAGTAGTGAGAAATAACTAGATGTATAAATGTAATAAAATGGTGGATGGAATAGAATAAAATTCCCTCTTATGCAGTGTGATGTAGATGAACCAACCTTGTCCCTTGTGACGGAGCTAGATGGATGTAAATGGAGCCTTATATGGATGTAACCTTAGGTGATGATAGTAATGACTAGCGCTTGGTCCCTCATTATTGTCTCATAACTTTATATATATATATATATATATATATATATATATATATATATATGATTCTCTTGTTCTAATTTTGTAATTAACCCCAAAAAGGTTGGCCACCAAAAATATAGAAATCTCAAATGGCTAGAAACTGCGTAAAAGATGAAAGTAAAGTGGGAAAATGATCATGATGCCCCAAATGGGACCAGTGCACCTGGGGTGCCCTAGTACTGGCCTAAGAACCCAAGTCAGGGCTAGAATGACGTAAATGAAAAAAATAGACTAGGAAAGTACATGCGGGAGGTCAAAAATGACGATAGAAAAACAAAGTAAAATGGCCAAAGGACATGGGTTAATTAGTACTTTCTTCACTCAAAAACTATATGAATAGTAGTATGAGACCGAGACTAAATAATACCCAAAGTGCATGATTTTGTGTCTACATTTTCCCCCACTTTACGTTGGTGAGTAGAAATCTCAGTAACATAAAGTAGATAGAGATGCGTACCTGATGTCCATGCAAAGTGATGTAGAAATTGTGTTAATGGACTAGAAAAAACGTGAAGTGACAAAAAGATGGAACATGGAAACTAAAGATGTAAAAGAGAAAAAAGTGATGAGAGTTAACCTTGGGTGGAAACACGTGTGTAATGTATCTGCATGTAAGTATGAGGTGTGTGCTATCTCAAAATGTTATGGTTATTGTTGACTGCTTGCTTCTCATACGAATGGACCTGCAAGGAGAAGATGATCAAGTAGTCAAATACACATCTATATGTGTAAAAACACATGTATATAGTAATGAAAGGGCTGAAATGAAAATATTAAAAGTGTAAAAGGAACATGTACACTTGATCCGTGATGAGAGAAAAGAGTGTAGAGAGAATATATTGTAACTACGAATTATTTGGGTGTCTCACACCACCTTACTATGCTAGAGTGTAGAGAGGGAGAAAATTCCATTACTCTCCAACCTATAACTGCTTTCTTGAAGATGTGTGAAGAGATCTTTGTACTGCTTGGGTTTTTGGGTGATCCGACACCATTGGCTGAAGAAGTGCAGAGAGGAAATGCGTTGTATCCTCTAACTTATAACTGCTCCCTATAATGCTCAGGAAAACCATGTCCTATAAAATCCACTATGTATGGGGTTCATAGAATTGTCTGAACCCGCTCGATGTATAACCCACAATGTCAAGGACAAAAATTAAACTGAACTATACCTGTAGAGAGCATTGTGTAGTGTATGAAACCAAAAATGATGACCCCCTCTTTAGGGGCACATGTAATGTCACTGAGAGGAGAATGTGGCCCCAAAAGAGGACCGAATGTGTAAATTATATCCTATATGGGGAAGGTAATGTGCTAGGTAGAAACCAAGGTGCACAAAATAAGTAGGATGTAACCAATGTACAATGTATGCAGTGTATTATGCATAGAGTTCAGATTGCGCATATATTGACAAGAGGGAGAATGCAAGTATCATTACTTAAGTGTTCTATGATGTGTCTAAACCTGTGTATTCATGTGAGTTTCAAGTACATAGGATGCCCTCAAGAAGCAAGTTTGAAACTCATAATGTCCATTTCAAGTAAGGTGGTTCCCATCGAGTAATGAAGTGTGACATGAGTGACTTGAATGTGAAAAATCATGTTACAGGTTACTTGAGAGTCTATATAAATAATGTGTGGATGAAATAGGTTAATTGGATATAAGATGTAATGCCTCCCAAGTCAGTTGGAATATGAAGTTAGCACAATCTTGAGAACTAGCCTCTCCTTGCAGGAGTTCGTCGGTATCATGCAAATGAGGTGTGCCAAATGAGGAATCATTCAGAACCTGGTAACTGATCAATAATGTCAAGGTTGATAATGGTAAAGAGTCATTTAGGTGTTTAGGTTGCTTCATGCCCAAAATTTCATCAATGGGTTCCTCATTTGTGAAATGTGAGGTATTGGACAAACAAGTCATTTTGAAGGAGCTGATTTCAGGAGAATAGCCATATTTTTCTTAGTCCTTGCAAGATGAAACCATAGCATACCAACTATTGAATGGGGGATCCACATAGAAGTAATTTTTAGGCATAACTCAATTTCCCGAGTCAAATTCATGTAAAAAAGCCACAGAGCTGTCTTATTGGGTGGAGAATCCTTATAATATGATAGGAAATGTGCACCAAGGTAGATAATGAGATGGAAGACATAGTTAGATTTCATAAGTATTTATTAATCACTAATACCAGTGAATCAATAGTCCATCATGAGTGTTTCATCAAAAACTAGAAAATTTAAAGGATTGGTACTAAAAGTTAATCTTGAATGGTGACTAGGATTCACTATTCCAAGTTAATTGCAGTCATGTGACACACTGTCATGGTGACTAGAGTATTTTCATTAGATTGATAGATGCTCCTAATAAGATTTCATCAAAAGTGTGCCTTGAAAGGATCTCTGTATTTCCCAACATATGGTTGAGCATATGTGAATGTCACTTTGGTGTAAAGTTGGAGCTTAAGTCTTAGAGTTTTTATATTCTATCCTTGGGATTGTAATTTAATCTGAAAAGTGCATCCCTAGTAAAAGTAGGGGGATGACGTGGAATTCATTTGTACAAATTTCTAACATAAAATGACACTTGAAATCAAGTTGCGGTAAATGGATGAATCTCAACATGGTTTATCTTTCAAATTAGTATGTATCAGTGTCTTGGGTATGGAAGTAACTTTGTATTGTACATTGGAGCTTATGGTCATAGTATTTGTAAATGATGACGGTATACGGAAAAGAGTATATTCACTGTGACTTGCTTCATGGTATGGATTTTAATGACAGTCATGACAATCCTGCTGAACACCTTTCATGGCATGGAAGCTCATGGCCATCCATAAACATTCCCTATGAAATGGGGCAGTCAACAATCACTTGAAAAGTGATGCTAAGATTATTTTTTCTAAGTAATGTTTGTATAGTAAATTTGTGCATGTGTAAGTTCAACCTTGTGACGAACATAATGTATTAATGCACATAGAAAGACATGATGGGCTTGTTGCATTCAAAAGACCAATCTTTTTCAAGGAATGACATGGGACAAATATTGAGTTCCATGATCCATTCCCTCAGATTAAAGGAGGGTTCCCTTATTGTAAACTTGAGAATCCGTGATTGCAAGGCTGGATGACGTTTCTATGTAAAGTTTCCTCATGTGGACAGTAAAATCCATACTCCTGTCCTCTAGAAGGTTTCTACATTCTATGTTTTTGACTCGAATCTGGATGCTTTCTATTAAAAGCAAAATGCCAGTAAATACTCAGGATCGTAGAGGGATTTTGAATCCTCTCAAATCTCTTTAATATCACCAGGGTTAATGGTATAGGAAATCATGGAATGTTAGGTCGAATTTTGATGCCACATAAATTGGTTCAAATCATTGATTAACAATAAAAGTAACTAACAGTGACATAGAAATATGAATCTGATCAACAGTTCGGGTTTACACAAGGCAAATGGTGATTAAGCTAAAAGGAAAAATTGAAATGGTTGAATCTGACCTTGGTTATTGTAACAATGACTAATTGAATCACTTAACTTCATAGATACCTTCACTAAGTAGTGAAATAATGAGTAAACATGTAAGGTTGCAAGGAGAGGGTCAAATGTAACAGTTGATTCACAGTGAAATCTGGATGAGACCAAACATCTGACCGCGATGAATACACTAGGATGCTCAAAGAATTTTGCATTTAACGTCATAAGCCATATAAAATGTTAGAGATATAATAGCCCTAAGCCTAGGACATTAAATATGGTGCTCTAGATCGAAGGGGACTATGGGTCCCTGTAAATAAAACTAAGACCTATTTCTCATAATAGTCATCTGTAAATCATGCTAAGTTTATAAAACCAACTATCTAAGGTATCGACATAGGTGTTTTCCTTTAGAAACTTCTTGAGTTGCTGTTTAGGTTGCATACCTTGATCAGCCAAGGTTGTGAACTATCTCTTCAACTTAAAATGAAGATAATAATACTATGTTGTTTTTATTTTTGCATTTTGAGTTCAAATGGAAGATGGAAAGTTTTGTGTGTTAGGATTCCAATTCCAAAGTATAAATATTACAATGCCAAGTCTCTTGGGATTCCAAGAAACAATTGAGAGGTTAGAATTTTGAGTAGGAGTCATGTAGTAAATTTTTTGTTTTGGGATGTAAAGAAAAGATATAGTAAGTATCTTAAAAAATAAGACTATGAAAGGGTGTAGAAAAGAGAATGTGAAGACAATTTTGAAGTTGAATACATGGTTATACAAAGAAGAGATGAATGTGTAAGAAAAATATATATGAAGGATCAGAGATAAGAAGTTAGAAATTTGATTTCTAATTGAGAAGATATATGCATGAAACTGAAAGAGTGTGCTAGAAGAAAGTAGAGTGCAGAAATATGATTACTCATTTTATGGATACTATAGACACCTAAAATATTCTTACACCTAGCATTTCATCCAATCTAACCAATTGACGAAAACTCATTAATCAACCCTTCTTTGCTCCATTCTCAGATGCCCATTTACGACACCCTTCTTAGTCGTATTCCTCCTATAATCAGCTTGTTTGGCTAATATCTCTCTTATTAGCTAAACATTCCTCCTTTTGACCATTCAAAACCTCCCTAGTTCTCTCTAAACCACTTCTATTGGCTTTGTAGGATATCTATCAGTCACAATTGGTTATCCATACCCCTCCCAACTCTCAATGAGTCTCTAATCACTTGCTAATCAATTTTAACTAGCCTAAACCCTAGTTAACTAGCCTAAACCAAGCTTAAATAAGCCTAAAGCATGTTTATCCTAATCTAATCCTAAAGTGATTTTTGAGATTTAGTCCCACATTCACCCAAATTCCAAATTCTTCCAAACCAAAAACTATAAATACAAGGGTAAACCTACCCATTCAAACACACAACTTTACATAACATAAAACAAAAACAAGCCTAAGAAAGCTTGGATCTCATTTGTATTAGCTTCAAGCTAATTAGACATTTGATCGAAAGCTTTCCTTCCTCCATTGTTGAGCTAACACCTCCATCCACTCCATAATCCAAGTTTTGAGTAATATGGAGAGAACCATTGGCCTTGAAGCCATTAATGGTGAGACTCCATTCTTGAAAGCTTGAAAACCATAAACAACTAATCACCCCTTTGATTGCTAAGTTGATCTTATTAGGTTCAATTTCTTAATTAAGTAATCTAAAGAGTAGAGAGTAGTTTATATGCTAGTTTTTTGATGTTTTTGTCAAAGTTATGATGCATGCATAAGATTAACTCTTGTTTAGCTCTTATCTCATGGTGCATGGATGAGTTAGCAAAGCTTTGAGGTTCTTTAGCCTCATTCCATAGCTTTTTCAACTTTCCATTGCATACATTTGGCATGCCCGGTGGGACACTTATGTCCACCCTCCATTAATGGAGGTCTTTTAGGTTTTTCTAAGTTCATTTTCAAGTTTTTGGGTCAAATCATTTGTTATTCCCTCATTTCTATTTCTAACACTAAATAAATGACCTTCATTTACATGTATTTTATGGGTTTGATATAGAAATAGGACACTTTGACTAACCACTAATCTGTTTGCTCTTGAAAATTTGAAAATCCATGAGTTTTGCAGGTTTTTCATGGGGTGCACGTAGGTGTAAAACAAGAGGCGCATACATGTTGAAACCCCAGCGTACCCATCGGAACAAGAACATACCTATTTGGCAGTCATTATCCTTTGCAAATTTTTCCTTTACAAGGACGTGCACGTGTCTCTATCATCTGGGCGGCATATCTATCTCTCTAGACGAGTATATGTAAATAGCTTGACTGTAAAAATTTGAAATTGTCTATTTTTTGCTAGGGTGAGTATCCATTGGCTAGAGTTTTTTACCTGTAGGCACACGTCGAACAAGGAGCGTACATGTCGTAAACATTAGCGTACCTGTTGACATAATCCTACATAGGTTTATCCCCCTTTTGTAATTTGTCTTACCTCATCTACGTTTCAGGGCATCGTATCCATTGGTTCTGGCACGTATGTCTCTTCACAAGTAGTGCAGGTGTTTTGTGAAGTCCGAATTCTATACACTTTTAATTTTAGTGCTCCTTGTTTTGATCACTCGTTAATATTTTCAGAGTTTTAATAGGCATCAGAAAAGAACGAAGTTATTTGTGAGGGTTTCAAAACTAATATAACTTTGGTATACTAATTCTATCACAAAAACTCCCAAAATGCCTCGGAGACCTCTAAAAATGCAAAATACTAAAAACTGTTAAAAAAGTGCAAAAATTGGATTTCTAGAGGTTTTTTTCGATTTTCTTGGATTTCTAAATCTTGCAGGGTTCTAACAGTGGTTTACAGGTTTCCTCTTGCATTAAGTTTTTCTATTGTACTAACTTGTTTAAAAAAATTTGCATCTTAATTTGTGAAAGTTTGAAACGCGTATGCTTAATTCTCTCGCACCTTTCTAGGTGATCTTGGGAATAATAAACGTTTCACCAATTTCTTCATACTTGCAAATGGTTTAAATCACTTTTGAAAGTTGGTTAAAAAGAACTCCTTTTTTCACATTTTACTTAGGAATTTTCCATTTATTACAAAATTTGAGTGAGATGCCTTGTTGCGTATTCTCTTTCCTTGCATCTTAGGACGATCTGGGAAATCAAAAACAACATCTAATCTCCTTTGTATGACATTTTGGAAAATTACTAACCTTGGTATAGGACCAAAAATCACTTGTCAAAGAAAGGAGGAGCAAAGACAAAACACAAACCCACTAATACACGTGTTTCTTACAGGTTGCCAAATGGTGTGCCACTTAAAACCACATTAAGTTAAGCAAGATAAAAAACACACCATTTCACTTCACACTATATTGCAGGTTTCAGAAAAGGGTACGTCCCTATCCGCTTAACTGGAACATAACCCCTTTGGCATAATGCCTTAAGCTACAACAATGGGGGTGGTTCCAGGAACCCTAAAGTAATCCACCGCTGAGTAACCTCGTGGATGAAACAGGAAGCGCTCCGCTTACCCACTTGACTAGTTTTCCTTGTGAGTTAGCATTACCGGTTGTCCATATGACAACCCCAGTGAGAGTACACATGGATGCATTTAGTTGCCCACTGTGACTTGAAGGGGGTAAAGTAAAGCTGAGATACTCCCAAGATTATTCAGTGTGACTTTTTGGGTAAATCGTGCAAGCTCACTTAAGACAACTTTGTAACACCTAGTTGAGAGAACTTATTAAGGAGGCCATTTTATCTTGGAGCCCACTTTACTAGTCCTTTGTTGCGTCTTAGCCATCATGAAGTGACAAATCATCTGGAATCTGAACCTTATTTGTCAAACAAGGAAAAGAACCCTTGTGAGTTGGATCTAAGTTCCTTTCATCACGGAAATAAAGATGACATGTGTCACTTAGCTTAGTTTCATCCTTGCCTTCGGATGAGGCGAAACTCTACCCAAGTGGTGCTTAGTTTATTTCACATATTTTGATCTACACCTTTGCATTCTTGTTGCCCATTTGGGGCAAGAGAAGGCATCTTTCAGGAGTGTTGTCATAGATAGTTTTCACCACTTTTTTGTTCCGTTTACGCTCATCCATGTTTGCGGCTGAGTTATTAAACATCTAAAGTGCGTGGATGCGTCCTCATATCTTTGATGGCCACTTGATCTTGATTTCAAGATCATCATCATAGTTAGGATTGATTCATCATTTGATCTCCCTTTGACATGTTACCTTGTTCACATTGTCTTGACATAATTAAGATACTTATGTCATGTTTTTCGTAAATGTGATCTAAGTATCCGCATTGTGGCGTTATGCTGCACACATTTTAACACATCCTCAGTATACCTTGACTTGGTTTTACTTCAAACATTGTCCTGAATCTTGAAAGGTGTCTCTTACTATGTTTACGTCGTTTCAATACCACTTTGGCACTAATATCTCACTTCTATGTGAAGCTGGATAGACGTGTCTAATTGGTGTGGTTACATGGCTTACATTTGTAAACCTCGCCATTTAAAATTTTAGCCTTGTTGGATGTTGAACGTTTCATTGTATCCTTTGATTGGGATTCACATCTACCCTTTGTTAATATTTACGCCTTCTTCATTTCAAGCTTGACGTAAATATTGACATTGTGTTGATCATCTTTGCATTGAATTATCACTTTACACGTGCATTTACATACGGTGTATTTCCTTGTTGATTGGATTTGTGTTTTTACACTTGCATGATTATTCCTTGTGATTATTCATCTAGAAAAATTGTTTTCTAGGACAATCCCTTTTGATCTTGTCGAGATTGCATCATCACAATGTCTATTTTCCTTAGACTTTCTTTAGAAAATCACACACGCATCTCCATACTTATGCAATGTCTAGTTGGTTTCCATTATGCTACCCAAATCGACATGTCACTTCCTTCCCTTTAAAGGAGTTTCATTCCACTATCTAGGTCTAGACATTTGTGCTTAAAAACAACGCCAACAATGATTGACTATCGCGTGGTTTCTCACATTTACAACAATGCGGAACCTAGGTTTAGCAATTCAAATCAAAATATTCCTAATACAACTAAACCTCATTTGGTTCTTCGTGTTAGAGAGTGATCCAAAACCGAGGGGTTTCAGACTTAAGGAACAGATTAACAAATGTGCCAAATGAATTGCAAAACAACTATCTCTGAAAAGAGATGTAAATTACTCAAAGACTTCAAAATACATCAATTATCTCTGCCAAGAGATGTCTGTCTCTTTTCCTGGTTACATATGTATTTATAATAATTTTATAAATACGAAAGGACACCTAGAAAGATGTGGAAGGTCACCAGTCTCGAGGGAGACGAGGTGTTTCATCTTCCAAGACTTACATGTGCACTAATTTTGCGTAACATACTATTTTTAGAATTTACTATTTTTAGACAGCACTACAAAAATCACAATTTGGGCCCCTTAAACGTGGATTTCGGGGGTCAAACATTGCCGAACTAAGTTCATTCACCTTCTCATCACATTCTACACATTCCAAGCTTTCCGTCACCTTTTGAACGGAGTCAATCGGAGGTATGGTGCAAAAGTTATGGTCTCTGGAAGTTGCGCCACTAGAATTGCTGCCTGGATCATTCCTCCCTCCTTCAGAAGCAATGGTCCCCATTGCATTAAGATGCCCCATCAGCTGTGGAAATTGCTTCTTTACCTGGTATGCAGTGAGCCACTCACCTTGGTGACTGAGATTTCCTTTCTTTATCACACGATAGAGTTGAATAGGTTGTCCTCTGGTGGTCTTAGTCAAATTGTCCACAATCTGATCTTCTTCAGCTGGGGAAAGACTTGTTGGATTGAGCTCAGAGATGTCCAATTGTTTTGCTGTGACTGAAGTATCCAACAAAGGTGGATGGTATGGCTTGAGGAGGTCCACATTGAAGATGGGGTGCAGACCAAGGTAGGGTGGAAGATTCAACTCGAAAGCATTTTCCCCTACTTGCTTAGTGAGAGTGTAAGGACCATACCAGAGAGGTCGAATCTTTCTGTGTGGACCTACAAGCCGTTCCTTCTGAAGCCGCAACCAAACCTTATCACCAACCTAGAAATGATGTGGAACCTTGTGTTTATCATGGTGATTCTTATATTTTTTATTCATTTTCTGTAAAAATGTCATGGACTTGGTGCTGAATGTGCTGGATCTGCTCAACAAACCTTGTCGCCTTTTCTGCTTCACTTTTTCCATGAAGTGTGAATTCCATGGTAGGAATTGGGATGCATACATCAATGGGAGCCATAGGTTGGAATCCATAACAAGCTTGAAAAGGACTGTGTTTAGTGGAGCTGTGCAGGGCTCGATTGTATCCATGTTGTATGTATGGCAGGGCCTCGTCCCATGTGCGGGAGTGCTTGGAGTGGTACATACGAAGCATGTGAACAATTAGGCGATTCACCACTTCTGTTTGCCCATCAGTCTATGGGTGAAAGGATGTGGACTTCATCAACTTTGTATCTAGCATTCCCCATAAGGTGGACCAGAAGATGCTCAGGAACCTGCTATCCCTATCAGAAACAATAGACTTGGGGAGCCCAAAGTTGATCCATACATGACTGAAATAAATTTTAGTAGTATCTTCAGCAGAAATATTTTTCTTACAGGAAACCATTACAGCCATTTTAGAAAATCGATCAACTACAACAAAAACACCATCATTCCCATGTTTCGAAGTTGGCAAACCTGAGAGGAATTCCATCGAGACAGATGCCCAAGGCTTGGTTGGTTCTGGCAATGGTGTGTACAATCCCTGTTTCTTGTTAGTTGGCTTAGCAATTGCACAAGGAGTGCAGGACTTAATATACTTCACCACATCAGTCCTTAGATTAGGCCAGTAGAAATGCTTCTGAAGTACTGCCAATGTCTTGTCCACGCCAAAGTGCCCTGCGGTCTTGCTGAAGTGTGCTTCCCAGATCATCTTCTGTTGTTCACTTGCTGGAACACAGATGTGTCCCATATGGCAGAGGAGATTATCCTGTAGATAGAAATCAGAGACATGTTTTCCTTCACGGAGGGCCTGATATGTGTCTGAAAACTCAGGATCCTTCTCATACAAACTGCACCAACTTGAAGTCTCATGTCCACAGAGATCAAGAATAGTTGTGAGGGCTGCAATTGGAGGGCACGGCTTAGGCAATCTGCTGCTGAGTTGGCACTTCCCTTCTTATGCTTTATTATCAGGTGAAACTGTTGTAGGTATGTGGCCCATTTCTGGTGTCTCTCATTCCTCAACTTGCTTTGTGTCTGAAGGAACTCCAAAGGCCTATGGTCAGTGTGGATTACTGTCTCCTTCCCCAGAATGTAGTGTTTCCACTGCTTACATGCCTGGACAATGGCATAAAGCTCCTTATCATATATTGGGTACTTCCTGACCGTGTCATTGAATGTTTCACTATGGTATGCAATAGGGTGGCCATGTTGCATGATAACAGCTCCCAAGGCATATTCAGATGCATCTGTCATCAGCTCGAATGGATGATGTAGATCAGGAAGGGAAAGGACAGGGGCTGAGCATAACCTTTCTTTCAGCCCTTCAAATGCTTTCTGTTGCGCTTCCCCCCATTGAAATTTAGCCTTGTTCCCTCCTTTAGTCACCTGATTGAGTGCCCAGGAAATATGTGAGAAACCCAAGACAAACCGGCGATAGAAATTGGCAAGGCCCAGGAAGCTACGAAGCTCTGTAAGATTCTTTGGGGTAGGCCACCTCTGAATAACCTGAATTTTCTCTGGGTCGACATGGACTCCTTCCTCATCCATGACGTAACCCAAGTACTGGACCTTTGTCATCCCAAATGTGCACTTATCCAGATTTGCATACAGTCTGTGCTTCCTGAGGGTCTGAAGTACTTCTTGAACATGTTGCAGATGCCTCTCCCAGGTCGGGCTATAAATGAGTATATCATCTAGGTAGACCACTACGAAGGAATTGGTGTAGGGCCGCAAGATGTTGTCCATCATCCGCATGAATGTTGCAGGTGCATTAGTTAGTCCGAAAGGCATGACCAACCATTCGAATAGGCCTTCACGAGACTTAAATGCAGTTTTCCAAACATCAGTGGGCTCGACAGGGATCTGGTGATAGCCAGATTTGAGATCAATTTTGGTGAAAAATTTTGCACCGCGGAGCTGGTCCAGCAAATCATCAATCCTTGGGAGGGGGTAGCGATTCTTCACAGTGATTTTGTTCAATCTTGACTGAAAACTTGTATGCCTCGCCGAGGGTTTGAAACTGAAAGAATTCCAAGTCCTCTCGGATGCTCCATTGTAGGCCACTGCGATATTTTAGAATCCTATGTTGTTCTGTGTCTTGAATGCCCAATCTTGCAGATAAAGAATGAAATTTGTCAGTATAATCTTGAACCGACTGGTCCTTACCTTGACGAAGTTGCTGCCACTGTATGTACAAATCATCATAGGCCCCAACAGGGTAATATTCTTCCTTTATGGCATCCACGAAATCATTCCATGTGGGTTCCTCTGTGATTCCTAGCTCATCCCTTTTGAGCCCATTCTTATACACACCCCACCAATTTTTGACAGCAAGAGATGATTTCAATAGAGAAAATGTTATCTTTTCCTTATCAGTAAATTGATTGACACAAAAATATGAGGTCAATTGGTCCAACCAGTTCTCTACTGCATCAGAATTGATCTTACCTTCAAAAATAGGAATGTCGAAATTTACTTGCACCTTGAATGGAGTCGGGGCACCAAAGGACTGATTTACAGATGAGGAGGCATGATTTCCTACTTGTAGTTGTTGCAGAATTTGGGTGAATTGTTGTAGCATCTGATCCTTTTGCTCCCTAAGAGATTCATTCACCATATTTTTGAGAGGATCATCCATCCTGGTGTTGTCCGCCATTGGAGGTCGCCTACAGCGAACAGGCAAGTATTCTGAAGGATTGTGTGTGGACCACCCAAGCTTTTTATATTCTGACCTCGTTCTGGGGATCATACACTCTCAAGATGACTTAGCTCTGATACCACTGATCCAAAACCGAGGGGTTTCAGACTTAAGGAACAGATTAACAAATTTGCCAAATGAATTGCAAAACAACTATCTCTGAAAAGAGATGTAAATTACTCAAAGACTTCAAATACATCAATTATCTCTGCCAAGAGATGTCTATCTCTTCTTCCGGTTACATATGTATTTATAATAATTTTATAAATACGAAAGGACACCTAGAAAGATGTGGAAGGTCACCAGTCTCGAGGGAGACGAGGTGTTTCATCTTCCAAGACTTACATGTGCACTAATTTTGCGAAACATACTATTTTTAGAATTTACTATTTTTAGACAGCAGTACAAAAATCACAATTTGGGCCCCTTAAACGTGGATTTCGGGGGTCAAACATTGCCGAATGGAGTTTCGCACCTTCTCATCACATTCTACGCATTCCAAGCTTTCCGTTGCCTTTTGAACGGAGTCAATCGGAGCTACGGTGCAAAAGTTATGGTCTCTGGAAGTTGCGCCACTAGAATTGCTGCCTGGATCATTCCTCCCTCCTTCAGAAGCAATGGTCCCCATTGCATTAAGATGCCCCATCAGCTGTGGAAATTGCTTCTTTACCTGGTATGCAGTGAGCCATTCACCTTGGTGACTGAGATTTCCTTTCTTTATCACACGATAGAGTTGAATAGGTTGTCCTCTGGTGGTCTTAGTCAAATTGTCCACAATCTGATCTTCTTCAGCTGGGGAAAGACTTGCTGGATTGAGCTCAGAGATGTCCAATTGTTCTGCTGTGACTGAAGTATCCAACAAAGGTGGATGGTATGGCTTGAGGAGGTCCACATTGAAGATGGGGTGCAGACCAAGGTAGGGTGGAATATTCAACTCGAAAGCATTTTCCCCTACTTGCTTAGTGAGAGTGTAAGGACCATACCAGAGAGGTCGAATCTTTCTGTGTGGACCTGCAAGCCGTTCCTTCTGAAGCCGCAACCAAACCTTATCACCAACCTGGAAATGATGTGGAATCCTGTGTTTATCATGGTGATTCTTATATTTTTTATTCATTTTCTGTAAAATGTCATGGACTTGGTGCTGAATGTGCTGGATCTGCTCAACAAACCTTGTCACCTTTTCTGCTTCACTTTTTCCATGAAGTGTGAATTCCATGGCAGGAATTGGGATGCATACATCAATGGGAGCCATAGGTTGGAATCCATAACAAGCTTGAAAAGGACTGTGTTTAGTGGAGCTGTGCAGGGCTCGATTGTATCCATGTTGTATGTATGGCAGGGCCTCGTCCCATGTGCGGGAGTGCTTGGAGTGGTACATACGAAGCATGTGAACAATTAGGCGATTCACCACTTCTGTTTGCCCATCAGTCTGTGGGTGAAAGGATGTGGACTTCATCAACTTTGTATCTAGCATTCCCCATAAGGTGGACCAGAAGATGCTCAGGAACCTGCTATCCCTATCAGAAACAATAGACTTGGGGAGCCCAAAGTTGATCCATACATGACTGAAATAAATTTTAGCAGTATCTTCAGCAGAAATATTTTTCTTACAGGAAACCATTACAGCCATTTTAGAAAATCGATCAACTACAACAAAAACACCATCATTCCCATGTTTCGAAGTTGGCAAACCTGAGAGGAAGTCCATCGAGACAGATTCCCAAGGCTTGGTTGGTTCTGGCAATGGTGTGTACAATCCCTGTTTCTTGTTAGTTGGCTTAGCAATTGCACAAGGAGTGCAGGACTTAATATACTTCACCACATCAGTCCTTAGATTAGGCCAGTAGAAATGCTTCTGAAGTACTGCCAATGTCTTGTCCACGCCAAAGTGCCCTGCGGTCCTGCTGAAGTGTGCTTCCCAGATCATCTTCTGTTGTTCACTTGCTGGAACACAGATGTGTCCCATATGGCAGAGGACATTATCCTGTAGATAGAAATCAGAGACATGTTTTCCTTCACGGAGGGCCTGATATGTGTCTGAAAACTTAGGATCCTTCTCATACAAACTGCACCAACTTGAAGTCTCATGTCCACAGAGATCAAGAATAGTTGTGAGGGCTGCAATTGGAGGACGGCTTAGGCAATCTGCTGCTGAATTGGCACTTCCCTTCTTATGCTTTATTATCAGGTGAAACTGTTGTAGGTATGTGGCCCATTTCTGGTGTCTCTCATTCCTCAACTTGCTTTGTGTCTGAAGGAACTCCAAAGGCCTATGGTCAGTGTGGATTACTGTCTCCTTCCCCAGAATGTAGTGTTTCCACTGCTTACATGCCTGGACAATGGCATAAAGCTCCTTATCATATATTGGGTACTTCCTGACCGTGTCATTGAATGTTTCACTATGGTATGCAATAGGGTGGCCATGTTGCATGATAACAGCTCCCAAGGCATACTCAGATGCGTCTGTCATCAGCTCGAATGGATGATGTAGATCAGGAAGGGAAAGGACAGGGGCTGAGCATAACCTTTCTTTCAGCCCTTCAAATGCTTTCTGTTGCGCTTCCCCCCATTGAAATTTAGCCTTGTTCCCTCCTTTAGTCACCTGATTGAGTGCCCAGGAAATATGTGAGAAACCCAAGACAAACCGGCGATAGAAATTGGCAAGGCCCAGGAAGCTACGAAGCTCTGTAAGATTCTTTGGGGTAGGCCACCTCTGAATAACCTGAATTTTCTCTGGGTCGACATGGACTCCTTCCTCATCCACGACGTAACCCAAGTACTGGACCTTTGTCATCCCAAATGTGCACTTATCCAGATTTGCATACAGTCTGTGCTTCCTGAGGGTCTGAAGTACTTCTTGAACATGTTGCAGATGCCTCTCCCAGGTCGGGCTATAAATGAGTATATCATCTAGGTAGACCACTACGAAGGAATTGGTGTAGGGCCGCAAGATGTTGTCCATCATCCGCATGAATGTTGCAGGTGCATTAGTTAGTCCGAAAGGCATGACCAACCATTCGAATAGGCCTTCACGAGACTTAAATGCAGTTTTCCAAACATCAGTGGGCTCGACAGGGATCTGGTGATAGCCAGATTTGAGATCAATTTTGGTGAAAAATTTTGCACCGCGGAGCTGGTCCAGCAAATCATCAATCCTTGGGATGTGGGGGGGTAGCGATTCTTCACAGTGATTTTGTTCAATCTTGACTGAAAACTTGTATGCCTCGTCGAAGGGTTTGAAACTGAAAGAATCAAATTCCAAGTCCTCTCGGATGCTCCATTGTAGGCCACTGCGATATTTTAGAATCCTATGTTGTTCTGTATCTTGAATGCCCAATCTTGCAGATAAAGAATGAAATTTGTCAGTATAATCTTGAACCGACTGGTCCTTACCTTGACGAAGTTGCTGCCACTGTATGTACAGATCATCATAGGCCCCAACAGGGTAATATTCTTCCTTTATGGCATCCACGAAATCATTCCATGTGGGTTCCTCTGTGATTCCTAGCTCATCCCTTTTGAGCCCATTCTTATACACACCCCACCAATTTTTGACAGCAAGAGATGATT
Source organism: Taxus chinensis (assembly GCA_019776745.2). Classification (NCBI taxonomy): domain Eukaryota; kingdom Viridiplantae; phylum Streptophyta; class Pinopsida; order Cupressales; family Taxaceae; genus Taxus; species Taxus chinensis. The sequence goes on from CM034151.1 coordinate 22,262,957, forward strand.
TCAATAGAGAAAATGTTATCTTTTCCTTATCAGTAAATTGATTGACACAAAAATATGAGGTCAATTGGTCCAACCAGTTCTCTACTGCATCAGAATTGATCTTACCTTCAAAAATAGGAATGTCGAAATTTACTTGCACCTTGAATGGAGTCGGGGCACCAAAGGACTGATTTACAGATGAGGAGGCATGATTTCCTACTTGTAGTTGTTGCAGAATTTGGGTGAATTGTTGTAGCATCTGATCCTTTTGCTCCCTAAGAGCTTCATTCACCATATTTTTGAGAGGATCATCCATCCTGGTGTTGTCCGCCATTGGAGGTCACCTGCAGCGAACAGGCAAGTATTCTGAAGGATTGTGTGTGGACCACCCAAGCTTTTTGTATCCGACCTCGTTCTGGGGATCATACACTCTCAAGATGACTTAGCTCTGATACCACTGATCCAAAACCGAGGGGTTTCAGACTTAAGGAACATATTAACAAATGTGCCAAATGAATTGCAAAACAACTATCTCTGAAAAGAGATGTAAATTACTCAAAGACTTCAAATACATCAATTATCTCTGCCAAGAGATGTCTATCTCTTCTTCCGGTTACATATGTATTTATAATAATTTTATAAATATGAAAGGACACCTAGAAAGATGTGGAAGGTCACCAGTCTCGAGGGAGACGAGGTGTTTCATCTTCCAAGACTTACATGTGCACTAATTTTGCGAAACATACTATTTTTAGAATTTACTATTTTTAGACAGCAGTACAAAAATCACAATTTGGGCCCCTTAAACGTGGATTTCGGGGGTCAAACATTTCCGAATAGAGTTTCGCACCTTCTCATCACATTCTACACATTCCAAGCTTTCCGTTGCCTTTTGAACGGAGTCAATCGGAGCTACGGTGCAAAAGTTATGGTCTCTGGAAGTTGCGCCACTAGAATTGCTGCCTGGATCATTCCTCCCTCCTTCAGAAGCAATGGTCCCCATTGCATTAAGATGCCCCATCAGTTGTGGAAATTGCTTCTTTACCTGGTATGCAGTGAGCCACTCACCTTGGTGACTGAGATTTCCTTTCTTTATCACACGATAGAGTTGAATAGGTTGTCCTCTGGTGGTCTTAGTCAAATTGTCCACAATCTGATCTTCTTCAGCTGGGGAAAGACTTGCTGGATTGAGCTCAGAGATGTCCAATTGTTCTGCTGTGACTGAAGTATCCAACAAAGGTGGATGGTATGGCTTGAGGAGGTCCACATTGAAGATGGGGTGCAGACCAAGGTAGGGTGGAAGATTCAACTCGAAAGCATTTTCCCCTACTTGCTTAGTGAGAGTGTAAGGACCATACCAGAGAGGTCGAATCTTTCTGTGTGGACCTGCAAGCCGTTCCTTCTGAAGCCGCAACCAAACCTTATCACCAACCTGGAAATGATGCGGAACCCTGTGTTTATCATGGTGATTCTTATATTTTTTATTCATTTTCTGTAAAATGTCATGGACTTGGTGCTGAATGTGCTGGATCTGCTCAACAAACCTTGTCGCCTTTTCTGCTTCACTTTTTCCATGAAGTGTGAATTCCATGGCAGGAATTGGGATGCATACATCAATGGGAGCTATAGGTTGGAATCTATAACAAGCTTGAAAAGGACTGTGTTTAGTGGAGCTGTGCAGGGCTCGATTGTATCCATGTTGTATGTATGGCAGGGCCTCGTCCCATGTGCGGGAGTGCTTGGAGTGGTACATACGAAGCATGTGAACAATTAGGCGATTCACCACTTCTGTTTGCCCATCAGTCTGTGGGTGAAAGGATGTGGACTTCATCAACTTTGTATCTAGCATTCCCCATAAGGTGGACCAGAAGATGCTCAAGAACCTGCTATCCCTATCAGAAACAATAGACTTGGGGAGCCCAAAGTTGATCCATACATGACTGAAATAAATTTTAGCAGTATCTTCAGCAGAAATATTTTTCTTACAGGAAACCATTACAGCCATTTTAGAAAATCGATCAACTACAACAAAAACACCATCATTCCCATGTTTCGAAGTTGGCAAACCTGAGAGGAAGTCCATCGAGACAGATGCCCAAGGCTTGGTTGGTTCTGGCAATGGTGTGTACAATCCCTGTTTCTTGTTAGTTGGCTTAGCAATTGCACAAGGAGTGCAGGACTTAATATACTTCACCACATCAGTCCTTAGATTAGGCCAGTAGAAATGCTTCTGAAGTACTGCCAATGTCTTGTCCATGCCAAAGTGCCCTGCGGTCCTGCTGAAGTGTGCTTCCCAGATCATCTTCTGTTGTTCACTTGCTGGAACACAGATGTGTCCCATATGGCAGAGGAGATTATCCTGTAGATAGAAATCAGAGACATGTTTTCCTTCACGGAGGGCCTGATATGTGTCTGAAAACTCAGGATCCTTCTCATACAAACTACACCAACTTGAAGTCTCATGTCCACAGAGATCAAGAATAGTTGTGAGGGCTGCAATTGGAGGGACGGCTTAGGCAATCTGCTGCTGAATTGGCACTTCCCTTCTTATGCTTTATTATCAGGTGAAACTGTTGTAGGTATGTGGCCCATTTCTGGTGTCTCTCATTCCTCAACTTGCTTTGTGTCTGAAGGAACTCCAAAGGCCTATGGTCAGTGTGGATTACTGTCTCCTTCCCCAGAATGTAGTGTTTCCACTGCTTACATGCCTGGACAATGGCATAAAGCTCCTTATCATATATTGGGTACTTCCTGACCGTGTCATTGAATGTTTCACTATGGTATGCAACAGGGTGGCCATGTTGCATGATAACAGCTCCCAAGGCATACTCAGATGCATCTGTCATCAGCTCGAATGGATGATGTAGATCAGGAAGGGAAAGGATAGGGGCTGAGCATAACCTTTCTTTCAGCCCTTCAAATGCTTTCTGTTGTGCTTCCCCCCATTGTAATTTAGCCTTGTTCCCTCCTTTAGTCACCTGATTGAGTGCCCAGGAAATATGTGAGAAACCCAAGACAAACCGGTGATAGAAATTGGCAAGGCCCAAGAAGCTACGAAGCTCTGTAAGATTCTTTGGGGTAGGCCACCTCTGAATAACCTAAATTTTCTCCGGGTCGACATGGACTCCTTCCTCATCCACGACGTAACCCAAGTACTGGACCTTTGTCATCCCAAATGTGCACTTATCCAGATTTGCATACAGTCTGTGCTTCCTGAGGGTCTGAAGTACTTCTTGAACATGTTGCAGATGCCTCTCCCAGGTCTGGCTATAAATGAGTATATCATCTAGGTAGACCACCACGAAGGAATTGGTGTAGGGCCGCAAGATGTTGTCCATCATCCGCATGAATGTTGCAGGTGCATTAGTTAGTCCGAAAGGCATGACCAACCATTCGAATAGGCCTTCACGAGACTTAAATGCAGTTTTCCAAACATCAGTGGGCTCGACAGGGATCTGGTGATAGCCAGATTTGAGATCAATTTTGGTGAAAAATTTTGCACCGCGGAGCTGGTCCAGCAAATCATCAATCCTTGGGAGGGGGTAGCGATTCTTCACAGTGATTTTGTTCAATCTTGACTGAAAACTTGTATGCCTCACCGAGGGTTTGAAACTGAAAGAATTCCAAGTCCTCTCGGATGCTCCATTGTAGGCCACTGCGATATTTTAGAATCCTATGTTGTTCTGTGTCTTGAATGCCCAATCTTGCAGATAAAGAATGAAATTTGTTAGTATAATCTTGAACCGACTGGTCCTTACCTTGACGAAGTTGCTGCCACTGTATGTACAGATCATCATAGGCCCCAACAGGGTAATATTCTTCCTTTATGGCATCCATGAAATCATTCCATGTGGGTTCCTCTGTGATTCCTAGCTCATCCCTTTTGAGCACCCATTCTTATACACACCCCACCAATTTTTGACAGCAAGAGATGATTTCAATAGAGAAAATGTTATGGAGGTTTTCCTTTTCAGTAAATTGATTGACACAAAGAGGTATGAGGTCAATTGGTCCAACCAGTTCTCTACTGCATCAGAATTGATCTTACTTTCAAAAATAGGAATGTCGAAATTTACTTGCACCTTGAATGGAGTCGGGGCACCAAAGGACTGATTTACAGATGAGGAGGCATGATTTCCTACTTGTAGTTGTTGCAGAATTTGGGTGAATTGTTGTAGCATCTGATCCTTTTGCTCCCTAAGAGCTTCATTCACCATATTTTTGAGAGGATCATCCATCCTGGTGTTGTCCGCCATTGGAGGTCGCCTGCAGCGAACAGGCAAGTATTCTGAAGGATTGTGTGTGGACCACCCAAGCTTTTTATATCCCGACCTCGTTCTGGGGATCATACACTCTCAAGACGACTTAGCTCTGATACCACTGATCCAAAACCGAGGGGTTTCAGACTTAAGGAACAGATTAACAAATGTGCCAAATGAATTGCAAAACAACTATCTCTGAAAAGAGATGTAAATTACTCAAAGACTTCAAATTACATCAATTATCTCTGCCAAGAGATGTCTATCTCTTTTTCCGGTTACATATGTATTTATAATAATTTTATAAATACGAAAGGACACCTAGAAAGATGTGGAAGGTCACCAGTCTCGAGGGAGACGAGGTGTTTCATCTTCCAAGACTTACATGTGCACTAATTTTGCGAAACATACTATTTTTAGAATTTACTATTTTTAGACAGCAGTACAAAAATCACAATTTGGGCCCCTTAAACGTGGATTTCGGGGGTCAAACATTGCCGAATGGAGTTCCGCACCTTCTCATCACATTCTACGCATTCCAAGCTTTCCGTTGCCTTTTGAACGGAGTCAATCGGAGCTACGGTGCAAAAGTTATGGTCCCTGGAAGTTGCGCCACTAGAATTGCTGCCTGGATCAGAGAGCCCAGCCAGGTACCCTGTTCCCCACGTTCAGCTCATAGTCGGTGGTATGGTTTGGATGATTCTAATCCAAATTATTATTCAAGTCCCCCCTCACTCTTCTTCTTCTGATTCAAATCCAAAGTACCATTTAGATTCCCACTCTTCTTCTAAAGACTTAGATCCCAACTATTGTTCGGATGCTCCTATATCAAATATCAAATCACAGTCCTCCCTTCCTTCATAGGACCTTTATTCCAACTCACCTCAACGACGTCTTCCTCCTTTGAAGACTTGTGTGACTCCAAGTCCCATCAATCGAACATCTAATTTGGTTCTTGAGTCATGGTCCTCCCTTTCTTCATAGGACCTCCTTTATCAGTCGTCTCAATGACCTCTTCCTCCATCGAAGAGTTCCACGACTCAGATTACCTCTAGTCAATCATCTAATTCGACTCCTACGTCGTAACTTAACGGATGGCTATGTGATCCTATTTTCTCTCCTACATTACATCGTCTTCTAGAAAATAAATCTAGGTCCAGATCCAAATCGTCCATTCATGAGACGCCTACCACCAATCCTACTTCCTCTCTTGAGTCATCTTCTTCTGTCAATCAATCTTCCCTACTTATTAGATCCATTTCTTCTATTCAACCTTCTATGGCCAAAGACAAACAACCTCTACTAATTTATTTCTCTCAGAATGAAGAAAGAATTAGAGTACATGAAGATATCCCTCTAGAGGATTACAAACAAGGGTTCTTTCTTGAACTCGATATGCTCACGTGTTGGGGAAAATAAGTTGATTCCTTTTATTAGAACGTAAAGGGAGAGTGTAAGGTCATGGAACTTGATTCTTCTTCTATTATTCCATCTTCACTTTCTTCTAAGCATGATGAGATGTCAGGGTCTAGCATTGATCCACGGCCTATCTTCTCATTGCCCAATCATTCCTTATCTATTACCATTCCTCAACCAAAATATCTCCTTGGGTCACCATTAGGTAGCCCATCATCATCATCTTCTATCTTGGGGCCACATCCTAGTAGTCCTCCATTTTCTACTTGCATGTCACCTCTTGGTAGCCTATTACCTTCTATTCTTGGGCCACGTCCTAGTAGCCCTTCATCCTCTTTTATCTATGGGATGCCTCCTAGTAGTCCCTCCTCGTCTATACTTGGGCCACACCCTAGCAACCCTTTGTCATCTTCTTCTATTATTAGGCATCTCCTTGTAGCCAAACTTCTTCCATCTTAGGGCCATATCCTGGTATCCCTTTGTCATATTCTATTAGTTTCTCACCTCCTTGTAGCCCATCCTCTTCAATTCTTGGACCGCATCCTTTTCATTCATCACATATTTCTTCTATCAATGGTTGTGGCAAACCCGTGTTCATTTCTCACATCAGTTCTAAACGTCCA
>CM034151.1:22269732-22376018 GCA_019776745.2 Taxus chinensis
CCGTGTTTTACCTAGAGTTCATCTCTAAAAAATATATCAAGCTCCAGGATATTTCTGATCAACACGTTGAACCCCCTTTATCAGAAAACCATCTTCCACACGAGTAATTTCTAGATGAATCCATCCATACCCTAGATCATGAATTACCCCCTCTGAATGATACTTTTCTGTGACAGATCTAAGTGTTAGCAAGGGGGAGATGTTGGGGTTATCATCATTCCTCCTTCGGATACTCCTCTCCTCATCGCTTATAAGCTAGAACTTGAATGTACTAACAACATAGATGAGTGTGAAGCTCTCATCCTGGGCTTCAAAATTATTTTAAGGATTGATGTCTAGATCCTCAACATCTATGGTTGATCAGATTACAGGTGCTTAATCAAACACTTTTTAAGTATTTCAAAGGATCATTGATTTTTAATCAACTTAAAAGGATTTATACTCCAAAAACTGATTAAAATATGATTTAGGAATGATTTTTAAAACTGAAATTAAGATCCATTTTAACTCAAAATTTCACTATTTAATCAAAGCCCCAAATTATCACTGTTTTCTATTCAATTGATTTTTAACATTGTCAATTACTGATTATATTGCATCCATATTCTTGCTATGTACTTAGTTAATTACAAAAATCAGAAAAATAAAAATCATAAACAACACCAGATTACTGTAGAAGGATAGAAACAAACTGTAGCTTACCCAAATCAATGAACTGCTTAACTACTGCAAATGATCACTAGGTATACCTGCACACTAGTTTGTTGTGCAAATAATGTACACACTAATTATAACTACATAGAGTAATAAAAAATAAACACCCTAAAAATAAGGGTCATCGTTTATGTGTAATTACCCTATATAGACACAATGAGTTTGTATATTACTTACAATATCAACAAGTGTCACAAACTTGCACAATGGAATTTAACAACAGGAACTTAAAAATGTATTCCAAAATTAGACATTATACAACATTCCCACTGAATCTGCATACTACTGCTAAAAAATAGAAAATGGTATTTTTTTCATCCTTAGAATATAAGAAGTTAAACCTTTCTTCCAGATCCTCTCACAAGTGACGCCAATTTTCCAATTTTAAAGTAATTAAAACTATGCGAGTCTATCCTTCAACATACAATGGAAATACATAAATTACTCTGAAAATTTTACATGCTATAAACAATCACTGTTATTCAAACATAAAACTAAGGAAAATTTTATCATCCCTTTTAACAACAATTTCCTATTTATGCGGTTACTTCCTCAGTACAAATCTGAGTTGCATGAGTTAAATTTGACTTTGTTGGTTTCCTAACAACTTTACATTGTTGTACTGGATAAAATTTCCAACATTTCTCAACATCATGTAATTTCCTATTACAATGGGTACAAAATTATATGTCTTTGTTTTTAGGAAAATTACCCAAATTTTTCCTCTACTTAGGTGAGGTAACCTTTTTTTTTTTTCATTTTCATTTCTCACCTCATCAGGTTGAGATTGGTCTTTAGCACCTGCCTTATCATTCATAAAATGCATTAACTTCTTTAACATATTTTTCATCTTCCAACAATATGTTGTAGAATGATTAGTACCTCCATAAAACGTGTAAGGAAAAACATATTTATGTTTGCCAAAGCTATATTGTTTAGATTAAAAGAGCGTTTTAAAAGTTTTAGGATTCAAAATTCCCCTTAGTGTTATTTTTAGTGTAAGTAGGACGAGGTGGAATTTCATTACCTCTTTTACCTATTTTATTACACCTTTCATTATTCCTCTTAATGGCAGAATCCTGCAAATCTAGTGGTATGGACTCTTTGTTGTTGGAATCTTTTCTTCCTTCAGATGTTTAAGAACTTTCTCCAACTTCCATTTTCCTAGCAGAATAACCCAAACCTGCAAAGAGAGGCTGATCCTATACCTATATTGGGTTAGCATCACCTTGTTCATTCTTACTAAGGCCTTTTTCGTTAAACCCCATTTTAAAAATTAGCTTAGATCCAATTCCCTTAGTATGTTTCTCAAATTCACCCAAGAGAATGTCTAAAACTAAATGAGAGGAAGAATTAAAATGTGAACAACTTATAATGCATTCTTCTGTCATAATACATGCATCTACTTTGGAAGGAATTTCCTTCTTCTGTTCACCTTTTTACAACTTTTCCAAGAAGGCATCCTTGGTCTGAATTTCTTCCTACAACACTTTAACGAAAACCATCAACTTATTACTCTGTGTAAGCATCTCGTTGACATATTCCTCTTTCTTGGTTATAGAGGATTTTGGCTCAGATTTTAACCACTCAATCTCCTCTTCTAAGGAGTAAAAATTAGCTCCCTTGAAAGAGTTTTCTTGGATTTGATGGTTAATGGCTTCAATTTCATAATTTTTCTCCTATTTGGATGACTTGCCTATGATTTCCTGTTTCCTACAAACAACTTGTAGCTCTAAAACTGCACACTGCAAAACAAGATTAACAAGCCCAAAATGTTTGTACAATTGAAAACTAAAATCAATACTGAAACTGAAGCCAAATTTTCAAACACAATTAGAAGCTAATTCATAAATCTAACTACTCTGATACCAAAACTTGATCCAAAAACAGGTGCTTAATCCAACATATTTTAATCATTTCAAAGGATTGTTAATTTTTAATCAACTTAAAAGGATTTATACTCTAAAAACTAATTAAAATCTTATTTAGGACTTATTTTTAAAACTGAAATTAAGATCCATTTTAACTCAAAATTTCACTATTTGATCAAAACCCCAAATTATCATTGTTTTCGATTCAATTGATTTTCAACATTGTCAATTATTGATTATATTACATCCATATTCTCATTATTTACTTAGTTAATTATAAAAAGATGAAAAATAAAAATAAAAACCAACACTAGGTTATTTACGGGGTTTAGAATTCCTATGTCCTTGGGTTCATTGTTAACTAATCCATTAATAATTTTAAAAATACAAATACAAAAACCTTCACATTTAACCAATAATGAATCATATCCTGCAAAAATGTGTTATCAGGCCTTCAAAGAACTCTGACGTATCTCAACACTTTGCCTTTACCTTCATGATCCACTTGTAGCTTTGTCTCCCTTAGGATCTGTGTCTTCATGTGAATTACACCATCGCGACCGTTGTGAAATTCTAAGAAACTTTCATGTTTACTCCGAGTTCTGGTTTTGTCTTCTGGTGCCTCAAAAATGAAGTTTTCTAAAAAGGCCTCCTTGTTGCCCTGCATAGACCTATCACTGTCCTTCAATAAAACCTTGTGAGTTCATTTTATAGACTGTCAAGCTCTTTGGCTTGATGGTGAGTCATTTGGCATCCTAAAATCTAGGTTGGCAGTTTAAACCTCTCCACCTTTATTTTCACTGAGGGATTTTGCTAAGCCATGGGTAATATCCCACATTTTGGTGGCGTAAGGGTGATTAGCATTTAAAATGATAAGGCTCCCCCACTTTAGATGTGGCTTTGGCCACATCAGCCTTCATTTTGTCGAGCCGCATAGTATTGGCTGAGCTATATGTTTTACTTCCCGCATAGAGGGCCTCGACTGAGTTGTTTAGCTGATGTACCACAACAATATTGTGCCAAGCTAGATTGGATAAGGCCAATACATTAGTCATGTGATCTACCTAGTATAGAAGTCTTCCCATCCACTGGGATATGAATTTTATCTCATCAATGTGAATAAGCCTTATATGGGCCGAGATGGCATTATTGATATGTTGTACCAATATAGTTTGAACTTCCCAATAGGTAAGGCCAAACTATATGGGATAAAGCCTGAACATTATTGGGGAGTTGAACATTATTGGGGAGTTGATCACCCTAAACAAAGTGATCAACTTAGTGGGGAGTTGATCACCCCACTGAGCTAAATAATAGCTCACCCAAGCTAGATTCAATCCTACCATGAAATAATTAATATCTGTAACATATATAATCCCACATTAGAAATTTTAAAGAGATATGTGGCATATATAATCAAAATTGCGATAATAGAAATATGAATAAAAGGAGGCAAAGGCACCCCTCCTACAAAAGAGTGTGTTAAACCTTGTTGAGGGTCCCCGGCAACAAATAGTGGGGCCCACCAAATGTTTCGTGTGTTGAATACTAGAGGTGCTCAAAACACAAATTTTCACCTTTTTACCAAATGCCACGTGTCATTCACCTGTTGACCCCCGTTGACCAATTTTCAAACCCAAGCTTTGACCTGCGATATATTTTGTGTCCAAACTCCATTCATGGAGTTTTTCATACCGTCGGAAATGTCTCAAAAGGATCTATATAATGGTCATGGTTTATAAAGGTTTAGGATAATTCAAACACTTGAAAAATCCACTGGATCAATGGTGAATCTAAACTCATCATCAATAAAGTCAAGGGTACTTATTAATGTAAAAATGAATTCCTTTAGAAGTACAAGGACATCATCAACTTTCCTATTGAACCCTTTAATAATTAAACCATCCAATTTGTCCCTAATTCATGAAACCACTTTACGGACACTATGGATTCCCTCGCATCCCTCATCCTGTGGGAAACCCAAGAATCTAAGCTCTCTATTGTTATCCATCATCTCAATCATCCTTCTCATGTCCATGAGCTCCCTCATGTCAACCAATTTGACACTAATCAATCAGACATTTGTTACACCCAGATCTTCGACTATCTACCATGTCCAAAATTCCTTTTGACCTATCCAAAAATGGTAGGAGGTCATTTCTTCAACACAGAAACTACTATGTTATCCTTTACAACATCCTCTATAAACGTGGCTTCGATGACATCTCTCTACATTACCTTAAATCACATGAAGCCACCCACACCATCTGAGAGGTCCATGATGGCATATGTGGTGGAAATTTTAACAGTTTGGCCATCACCAAACGTGTTCTTCTCCTAGGCTATTACTAGCTCACTCTCAATAAATATTGTTGTAAATATGTTAAGAAGTGTACTAAATTCTAGTAACATTATAATCTTAACTAGATCCCTAGCCAGACCTTAGATCCAACCCAAGACCTATGGCATCTCTCACAATGGGTCCTCGACCTCATCAGTCTCATCAATCCATGCTCTTCTTAGTGTCATCATTCCATCATCACCGCTACCGAATAATTGATGCATAATCACAATGGAGCTAGATTGCAGAAATAATGACTAATACATACTCTGCAAGTATGTCACCATCAGAATCCTCATCCCATTTAGATTCAGATCAGGTAAAAATGAGTTAAATCAACCACCTAAACAGGAAAATGTGTAGAAAAAGATGGGTAAATAATTTATCAGTTTTATGTTTGCATAGTGTAATTGTTGAATCACATGCAAACTAACAAAGCAGATTTTGGAAATCCTATTAAATTGTAAAAAGGATAAACTCCATATTTATTTTTCTTTGGTGTTGGTGAAATATCCTAAAGAGGGAGATCCAAGTGACAGGTTTAACATACTTGGGCGTATTTATTTTTTAATTATTTTGAAAAACTTCATTCTTTCAGCAGCATATACAATTATTCCTAAGGGGCATGATCATGGAATCAAATGTCTAATTTTGGAAATTGTATTTAGTATGTTGTTGTAGTGTAAATTGTTCCATGTAGGCATTGTTTGTGTGTGTACAACTTATAAAAACTCTTTTTTTCTATGCATGATATTTGCACATGTATAAGTCTTTTTATTAGGCTTAATATTTGTAATTGTCATATATAGTTACAAATAGTATGTACAAGTTGTGCACCAACAAGATATGAATGCAGGTTACATTTCCATTTTTAACAGTGGTGAGTGTAGAATCAGATTTTATAGAGGAATATGGGCATTGTATTTTTCATATTAGTTGCAGTATAAGCCATGGGTGATGTTAATTCAATGGTTTTAATTTATTGCAAATTTTGGAAAAAAACTACCATGCTGTAAAATGGGTTCTGTTTTTGTGATATGCAAAGAACATGTGTACAGTTCAGCTAGGTAAATTTTCCATTTTGAGGAAAAAAATGGTCTTATTGGGGATGAGTGATCCAAAGGAGTTTTTAGTGTACATATCTTCCCTAAATCTCCCTAAACCATTGTAGGCCTATAGAGCATCTCGATATCTTTTAGTCGACATGTGGAACTCAAAAACTGAAGCTCATACGCAAAAGATATTACAAGTCAAAGTTTAGGTTTGAAAATGATCAACCCTGGTCAACAGTCCAATCCGAATGTGACACGTGGAAAAATGGTAAAAGTTTTTTAAAATTTTTTTTACCTCCTTTCTTCGACAAACGGTTAAAAATTTTGTGGGCCCCACTTTTTACTGGCTTGGGCCCCTCAGCCAGGTTTGGAACACTCTTTTGTAGGAGGGGTGTCTGTGTCACCTTTACTTTGTATTACCATTATCGAATTTTTGATTATATATGCCATTCATATCTCTAACATTGCCCATGTGGGATTATTTTTTTGGAGAGTTTATATTTGTGCATTGAAGGGTGATACTACCTGTTAACTTGAGTGAGCTATTTTATTAGCTCGATGGGGTGATCAAATCCCCACTGAGTTGATCACATCATATGCCTATATGTTCGGGCTTATCTCCATGTTGTTTGGGCCTATCTCCTTATGGTTCCGGATTTAACTTATTCCCAACTACCTTGGCGACCACATTGGTCGATTTTCTTACAACTCAGCATCACATAGCCCGGGGTGGATCAAACACACCATACAACTTGACGGTCACATCAGTGAGCTCGACACCATTTTAGCGTAGCAACCATATGAATTGGTGGTTCTAACTTAACCGGTCGACCAAATATAACCAAGGCACTAACATCCATGGCGTTTCAATGTTCAAACAATAAACAACTTGCCACATAGTGGCATTTTCAATTACTCGGCCCCATCAAGAAGTCTAAATAGTTGATAGGGCCAAAAAAAGAGTGGATGTGGCCATAGCCACATAAAAAATGATGGGATTTACTATTTTTAAATATTAAAGAAATCCCCTATGCCGAGGATGTGGGAAAATTTTCCCACAAAGATAAAACGATCCTGAAAAAAATGGAGATGGGATTTGACCCCTTGACCTCACACAACTAAGACCCTCAAGCTCGCCGAGTCACCCGGAGGGGCTCGACATTGAAAAAATGAGCTTGATGGAAATCAAACACAAACATAGAGTAGACTATGAGTAGACAATGAACGTGGAAGATTGTATTCATCTTAGGTTTTGAGGCACTTAGAGGCAGAATCATAACTTGGTGTAAAAAGAAACGTTGCTCGAAATTTTGATACAAAGACAATGGTGTTATTATTTTTCCATGAAGTGTTGTATATTTTCCAATGTAGGCATTTAAAGGTCACATTTTTTTAGGAAAAGCATTGTGGAGCACCTGTGAAGCCACAGTTAAATTTGTGAATAGTTTCTAATAGGAAATCAGAGTTCCCAAACTTGTTTCTAAGCTTCATTTCAGGTATAAAGGTCTATTAGTAATTATTGAAGGGTTAATTATACTTTGTTGGACATTGAATAGATCAATTCATGATTAGGTGAATCTAGAGACGTAGACTTCAGATGAACTCCTTTAACAATTTTGTGTTGTGGATTTATTTTCAGTTTGTGAAGATTTTGATAAGATAAAAATATTTATTTGGATAAATTTATTAATTGATAAAGAAATCACATAAATGGTTAAATTGGATTGAAGTCAAAATTTCAGTATTCATAACGCACATCAGTAAAGGTATGCACTTATAAAAATTTGGAATCAAGCAATTTAGTTTAAGTGCAAAATCAATTCCACATTGATTATTTCTTTATGGATTTGTAATAGATTCAGTTAAATAACTTAATTTGGGATTTTGAAGGTTAATTGATATTTTTAAAATATTTTGAAATTTGGACTTTCAAGACACCCAAATTGGTTCAATTTAGCACTCTTGATCAATTTATAAGTCTGGAAAAAATAAGAATCCAAAAATTTTAAAAGTACAGTTAAAAACAAGTACCATTTTCAAATCAGACATTTTAGCAGTTTTGTTTTCACCAAATGTGTTCTTCACCCAAGCTATTACTGTCTCACTCTCAATAAATATTGTTGTAAATATGTTAAGTGTACAAAATTCCAGTAACATTCTAATCTTATCTGCATCCCCAGCTAGGCCTTACAACCAAACCAAGAGCTATGGCATTTCTCACAATGGGGTCTTGACCTCATTAGTATCATCAATCCATGCTCTTCTTAGCGTCATCACTCCATAATCACCACTACCGAATACTTCACCAAGTGGATGGAAGTTATTCCACTTACATCCACCACAACTAACAAAATCGTAGATTTTTTCTACCAACACATCATCTATCACTTCGAAATTCCCCATTAAATCATCACGGACAATGGAAATTCCTTTAAAAACAAATACCTTAAGAAGTTTTGTGACTCTTTCAACATTAAGCTCAGCTTCTCCTCTCCTTATTATCCTTAAGCTAATGGTCAATCCGAAGCTACTAGTAAAACTCTCTACAACATCCTTATTAAAACCATCGATCTTTGATGTTGTAATGGCATATTCACATTCCCTTTGCCCTCTAGGCCTACCAAACTAACATCTGTACCTCTACAGATGCTACTCCTTTCTCTCTTGTCTACGGCTCTGAATTGTTTTTCCTCTCGAATTCCAAATCACATCCTTACGTGTCTCTCTCTCTAACTTAATAACTAACAAGGAATATCGTCATGAAATTCTAGCCCAAATTGAGTTTCTAGACAAATGGCGTTTGATTTCACTTCAGCACCATCATGTCTATCAGGAGTGTATCAAACACGCTTACAAAAAAATCTCAAGGAACGTGACTTTAACATAGGTGGCCTTGTCTTAAAATAGAATCATAATGTCACTACTCTTGAAAGGAGCTAACATGGAAGGTTTTCTCCCAACTAGATTGGACCATGTATTATCACACATAAGTATCATTTCGGGGCCTATCGTTTAACCTCCCTTGATGGTAAACTAGAGATAGAACCTCTCAATGCCTCGCACTTGCGACCCTTCTACTATTAATATATCTACCAATGTGACCTTAGTCACACCTAATTATCTTACACTCATCATTTTCCTTTTCCATTCTTCATAGTAATGATTTGGAATTATGTGATCTATTGTCACTAGCTTATCTATGACCTTAAATATGGGCACCATGACTTTATTCATTACATGTTCCACACAAACATGTTCCTCCTTCTAGGTGGGAACCTTGAAATAATTACTTCCATCACCCTCCTTATCTATCTACTGGAACCACGTTAATGGTTCACAAGTGTTTCTTGTACATATTATCATCCCCTCCCCAAGTGGTTCACTTTTCTATCCCCATCTCTATCCAAAATTAAAAACCTTGGATGCTTACATAAAAATAAATCTTATCCAAAATAATTTTTCTCCCTCAAAGGACATCTTCTCATATGAAGTAAAAAAATCCTCAAAAAGTATAGACTAATCTGTCGAAGGACAACTATCATGCATATATCATCCTACCATCTAAAAAGTCAAAATCAAAAGAAAAATCATAGACCACTCCCTCAAAGGATGGTTACTCTTTTATATCAATGGAAGAAAAGGCTCCCCACATCGATCAGCTTACCCATCCTCTGCAAACTTCCTGCATCAATCAGTTTTCACTCTATTGCTCAAATTTGGGGAATAGACCTAGGACTACCACCTAAGGAGAACCTATTTTCCCTGTACAATCTCCATCTTAAACCCCCCGTGTCATGTATATAGTAGATCTATAGGCACATTTTCCACCTTCCCTTATTATCTTACAAATGAATAACTATGGTTAGTTATGTGTTAACACTTGTCATTGGTCACAAGTGCATTTCTCTATGTTGTTCCATCTCATGCTTTGCCTCTAATCCAATTCCAAGGAATCTTTAAAATGTATGCTCCCCTCCATGATGAAGTGTAATTTCATACATTTGGGTCACCCTATCAAGGTTGCACCCTTTCCCACCACATTATCCTAACTTTTACATCCACACTCAATCAATCTATTACATCGTGTAATCTAAATCCAACATACATTACTTTCATCTAATCACGTTCCCATACATCAAATAGAAAACATCATCTATTTAATCTCCTACATCTATACATATATCCATCCATCACATAATGTGTTTGCATAAATATTTAACATCCACGTCTAAATCTATCTAGTTTCGATCTAAGTCATCTCATCTAGCACATCATCTCTTAATCAACATTTATCATTATATCAAATTATTTAATCCACACATCCATCTAATCATAATAAATCATAACATCACATCATTATAATCATCACATCGCATCGCATCATCAGTATACATCTAACATCATCACATCACGATAAATCATAACATTACATCATCAATATGAATTTAACATCTACACCAACATCCATAACATAATAAAAACCATCACATAAATAATCATATGAAATTTGACAAAATCATAATCATATATAAATATATTTGTCACCATCGAATATGTCCATACATCTGTGATAGTCCTACAAGGGCTCTATCTCAAAAATCAATACATCATATATATACAATATCCACCCATTAATTAGTGAACTGAACATCAGACAATCTAAGTCCCAAACCATGCTCCCCTAGTACAAGATCTTGTCCACCCATGGCTCCCTAATTTGGACCTATATCATGCCTCAGTTGTGATACACTTATCGTGCTACTTGATGGTGTCAACTGTACCTCTCACCATAGCCCCTGCTGCCCTGCTAGATACATAGCATATCATGACACATTTGACAGTCTTGATGTCACGATCCACTCATAATAACGTGCCTAGTGCCTTTTACTACTCTAGCAACACAGTGTTAGGTAGAACCATCTGGTCACTCCCTGTGAGGCCTCTAGTCCCTCACTCCTTGATGCTACAATAATATATCTGAGATCTCAAAACTTGGCCTTGTATGCCTCCCTCTATCTCTAGTATCGATCCTACTACTGCATAGCCATGTCTCTCTCCTACATATTCCTACGTCCTCATGACGTGCGACATCTCCTCCTCACATTGTCTCCTCCTCTCTCATAGGTGCCACCACCTTATCCTCTCCATATCCTACATGTTTTCTCTCTTTGGCGATCAACATATCCCTCTCCACACCTACATCATCATTTTCATCCCATGGATATCGCTCCTCATCCAACGGATCTGCCATCATAGGTACAGATAGGTACTGTCATCACCAATCCAGCACTATGATAATTCTTCACCGGGAACTCCTCGTGCTATGATTATTTACTAATGCACAGCCTTTAGTTTGGTGGATGTAATCTGGAAACAAAACAACAACATAACACAAGAATACCATCGACTATGATAAGACGGAATGATGACAAATCTGAAATATCAAAGTAAATTATAATATTAACATGAAACTGTTACAATCTCACCCATGAGGTACTTCAAGTGGTATTGACTTCACTTGCCTTTCACCAAGACTATGGGAGAAACTTTACAATTACACCTCTTAATGGCTTCTTCAACACACCTTTAAACTGATGGCTTTCTTCGCACACTTCCTACAATATTTCTCACTACTTCCTTCTATGCTAAATGAGGGGGGTGGCCTCTCTATTTATAGAACTTCCAGGCTTATCTATCCTATCTCTAAGATAGGATAAGAAATCCACTCTGACGAATCATATTCCATACCTTAACTCTTATCTGTACATGTAAGCTTATCTGTTAAGATAAGATAAACCTTATCATTTTACATGGGTTCCACATTTTTAGACTTAAATAAAATACACAAAATATTTATGACCTCACTCCTTGTCTTTATTACCAATATAATATTTCTAATTCCTAATCATGTAAACCCTACTTCTCTAATTACCCAAACTTTGACATTTTAACATTACCGGACCACTTACGACAAATATTTACTTTTTACAACATTCCTATTGTACTTTGACTGTTACCGTACTCCATATTATTGGCGGCACCATACTGACGGCGCCATTATCTTCTATCAGACGCTACTACTAATTACACTTAACAACATCCTATTCCTAATACATACATTAATGAAATAAAAATTACGGAGGAAAATTTTAGTGTCGACATCTTCCCCCTTCCTAGCTTCTACTCCGTCCTCGGAGTAGACTATTCTGGTGCTTGGAGAATCTTCAACTTGTCATGGTTGACCCATTTCGTAATGGGAGTGCCATCTAATTCCTCCAGTCGGTACGTACCATTTTCATGCACAGCTATTATTTTGTAGGGCCCCATCCATTTTGGAAGAAAATTTCTCTGTCTTCTTTTTTTGTATCTGGAATCATATACTAGAACCAAGTCATTCACATGAAATGGAGACCACCAGATCTTTTGATCAAAGTATTCCGTCTGCTTCATTTTCTTCTTATGGCTTGTATCCTTTGCTATTTCTTTCATTTCCTCCAGCAAATGAAGATGTACCAACCTTTCTTTTACTGAATCACTTTCATCCATCCTTTCATTTTTCATAACTCTCACAGTGGGAATATCAAACTCAATAGGAAGAACTGGATCAATGCCATAGGCCAACTGAAATGGGGAGTATCCTGTTACTGACTTTTATGTTGCCCTATATGCCCATAATGCTGCATGAATCCTTTTATCCCATTTATGTACCTGCAAGGCTGCATCTTTTGCTAGAATTTGACACAACACAAAATTTGTTCATTCCACCTATCCATTTGTGCTTGGCTTGTATGTTGTTGCCTTCCTGTGCTTAATAGAAAACTTATTGACTAGGGCTTCTACCACCTCATTAATGAAGTGGCTTCCTTGATCTGTTACAACTAGAAATTTTTGCCCTAGCAAGTAATTTCTAAACTTCTTTACAGCAAAAATGATAGCCAGAGCCTCTTTTTCAGTTACAGTATAATTTACCTCAGCACTGCTCATTTGTCTGCTTCCAAAGTAAATTGGGTGTTCATTCCCATTTTTATCCTTTTGGCTCAAAGTACTTCCTAGTGCTGCATCTGAGGCATCAGTGTACACAATGAATGGCTTGCTCCAATATGGATTCTTCAAAACAGGTGAAGACACCAGGGATTCCTTCAATTGTCCAAAAGCTTCATGTGCCTTATTTCCTGGTTCATAAGTAACATCTTCTATTAAGAGGAAATGGTAAATCTTTGATTTTTGAAACTTTATCAGGATCAGTACCAATACCATCTCTAGATACAACATGCCCTAACAAAACACCTTTAGAACATCCAAAGACACACTTTGTAGGCTTTAGTGAGGCTTGTGCTTCATCTAACCTTTGAAATGCTATCTCCATTTGGTGCAGGTGGTCCAACTTGCTCCCATAGATGCAAAAATCATCCAGAAATACTCTGATGAAGGTCCCAATGTAGGGTTCGAACACCCTATTCATCAAACGCTAGAATGTTGTTGGACCATTACACAACCCAAAAGGCATAACTCTATAAGCAAACGTTCCCCAAGGAGTGGTGAACACGGTCTTCAGCTGATCTTTCTCTGCTATACGAACTTGGTTGTAGCCGCTATATCCATTAGCAAAACTATAGCACTCCTGGCCAGCTACTTCGTCCAAGATCTGATCTGAAAATGGAAGAGGGTAATGATCCTTCTTTGTTGCCTTATTGAGCTTCCTATAATCAACACAAATGCGTAGCTTCCCATTCTTTTTTATTGAGATCACAATGGGAGAAACCCATTTTGAATTCTCCATAGCAAATATGAATCCTGCATCAAGCAACTTATCTATTTCTTCTTTTACAGTCTTAGAAAAATTAGGATTCATTCTATATGGCATTTTCTTTATGGGCTTAGCACCATCTACCAGCTCAATACAATGTTCTACCCAACTTACTTGACGGAGTTCCTTGTAATCAAAAGTGAATAGGTGTATGTACCTTCGAAAGAGCTGGAGGTAGGATTCCTTCTCACTCTCCATCACAGCATCACCAATCTTTATTTGTTGGAGACGATCATCAACTTCTTCTTCAGATAATTTTATGGGGTCATGAGTTGGTGTGACTGGAAGGATATCCATGACTGAAACATCAACCTCACTTTCTTCATCTTCAGTGTCCACTTCACTGGTACTAGAGTTATAAGAGGATGTCCAATCATCAGTTTCATCACTTGAATCCACAGGTTTTTCCTTATGATGTTGAGGGATCACGTTTATCTTCACCCTCTCTCTACCACGTCCAAGTGTCTTGAAACCTTCATTCCAGTAGTTTCTTGCATGAACTCTCCTTAGCCATGGTCTTCCCAGCAGCATTGGGTACGCAATAGTACCATTTTTCATCACCTGAAAGTCTACCACACATACCACACCCATAACAGATATTGCCACATTTGAAACTACACCTTTTGGTTTAGTTTTTCCTTTATTTAATGACCTTAACATAAGTGTTGAAGGGCGATCAATTTTTAAACCCAACATATTCATTACAGACTCAGTCATTACATTAACTGCAGCACCCTCCATCAACTAAGACATCATGAATTGAAATACCATTACATAATACCTCAGCTTGTGGAGCATAGGGATCTGCCTCTGCCTCCAAAACAGGGAGCTCAACCTCCTTCCTTCTTCAAGCATTGAGTCCACCTCGCAACTCCTGCCTCTTCTCAGAAGACATAGCCAAGAGTTGACCATATGTAATATTTGCAGGCCTTTTGGAAAGATCTTCCAAGATGGAGTATGGTCCTTGCCCCTGTGAAATCATAAAATCCTACACACCCAACTTTCTTCTCCTATGTTTCTTACTAGTTTCTTCTTTCATCTTCTTAGGATCATTTCCATCTTGATTATCTTTTTCTTTCTTTCTTTTTATTACAAACACATCTACTTCATTATTTCTGCTCTTATCTACTACATCAAAAGAATTCACAGGTGCTTTTCCTTTATCATTATCTCCTTTACCAGATGTAGAAGCTCTATCTGGACAATTATACTTATAATGACCCTTTTTATAACAACCATAACAAACAACTTCAGAAATATTTCTTTTTGGACCTCTATCTCCTCCCTAAGAACTAAATTCCTTTCCTTGAAGAAGATTAATAGTTAACTGACCCATCTTTTTGAGTAGATCTTCATACTCAGTAGATGTACTAGGAGAAATATTTGTGCTCACCGGGAGTGGTTGTGGATTCTGGACCAAAGGTGCTGGTGTAGGCTCTACTTTAGCAACAATTTCTTTGGGCTCCTCTTCCATGCTTTCTTCCTGCCTTCTTGCAATCTCCTTTGCTTGTTCAATGGTAGCTGGGCGGTCATACTTCACTCGTTGTCTGATCTCTGGCTTCATCCCAAGAATGAAGTACTTACAGAGGAGATTATCCACACCATTCATCAACCCATCCGCTAATCCTTCCTTCTGGATTTGGGCATCGAGCTTCCTCCTTCGCTCTAGAACACGAGCATGATAATCCCTTATCTTCTCCTTCTCTCCTCGGGATAGCTTTGTGATCTCGATTATGAGATCTGCATATTTCTGTTGTTCACCAAATTCTTCAAGAAAACTTTCAGTTAATAAATCCCATGAATTTTTCACATTATCACCTAGTGTTTCAAACCACCTAAGTGCTGAATCATCCAAAAAGGTAGGAAAAAATTCAGTCCATTGTTCCCTTCTTATAAGGCCATTACAAATACAAGATTGTTTAAACTCTTGAATGAAAGAAGAAGCATCTTCATTAGATTGATATGAAAAAATAGGAATCTTTCCCATTTTCAAAAGTAACCACTGTGAAATACCAACCCACAAGTACAATTAACAAGACTTATGTGCACAAATAATTGGAATCACTATACTAGAAAGTGACTTTACACCTTTCTACAGTAAAATAGAAATGACCACAGTAAACTATGGTAAAACTTGACTTACTGCGGTAAAAACTGACTTTACTGTGGTAAACACTATTCACAGTAAAAAGTGAAGTTACTATGGTAAATACTATTCACGGTAAAAAGTGAAGTAACTGCGGTAAATACTATTCCCAGCAAAAATGACTTTATCATGGTAACTACTATTCATGGAAAAAACGACTTTACCATTGTAACTACTATGCACAGTAAAAACAAGGTTACCCTCCAATTGATTTTTGACTAAGTAGGAATATCTCTCCAGAAAATCCACCAACGAGGAATGGTCCTGGCAACGGAACCAAAATGTCATCACCAATCCGGCACTATGATAATTCTTCACCGGGAACTCCTCGTGCTATGATTATTTACTAATGCACAACCTTTAGTTTGGTGAATGTAATCTGGAAACAAAACAACAACATAACACAAGAATACCATCGACTATGATAAGACGAAATGATGACAAATCTAAAATATCAAAGTAAATTATAATATTAACATGAAACTGTTACAATCGCACCCATGAGGTACTTCAAGTGGTATTGACTTCACTTGCCTTTCACCAAGACTATGGGAGAAACTTTACAATTACACCTCTTAATGGCTTCTTCAACACACCTTTAAATTGATGGCTTCCTTCGCACACTTCCTACAATATTTCTCACTACTTCCTTCTATGCTAAATGAGGGGGGTGGCCTCTCTATTTATAGAACTTCCAGGCTTATCCATCCTATCTCTAAGATAGGATAAGAAATCCACTCTGACGAATCATATTCCATACCTTAACTCTTATCTGTACATGTAAGCTTATCTGTTAAGATAAGATAAACCTTATCATTTTACATGGGTTCCACATTTTTAGACTTAAATAAAATACACAAAATATTTATGACCTCACTCCTTGTCTTTATTACCAATATAATATTTCTAATTCCTAATCATGTAGACCCTACTTCTCTAATTACCCAAACTTTGACATTTTAACATTACCGGACCACTTACGACAAATATTTACTTTTTACAACATTCCTATTGTACTTTGACTGTTACCGTACTCCACATTATTGGCGGCACCGTACTGATGGCACCGTTATCTTCTATTAGACGCTACTACTAATTACACTTAACAACATCCTATTCCTAATACATACATTAATGAAATAGAAATTACGGAGGAAAATTTTAGCATTGACAGTACCTCTCTATCTCATCTCGCTTATATATAATAGGCACCTCAACTACTCCCTAAACAACCTTGAACTTCCACATTACCCTCATAAACTATATAGTCTTAATCATCTCAGGCCTTTACCCCTACACCCACCTTACCCTCCTCATATGCAACAGATCCACATTTGTCCCTGACCATGTAGGGAAGTCTCTGTAGGGCCTTTATCTCACCTCCTCTATATCTATCCCCCAAACCTTTCATCATACCACTCCTCTCCTCACTCTCCCCTATCTCCATGAGTGTGATCCACTCGGAACCTTAGGAAACCCACTGCCAGATCTATATGGTCTCCAGTCACCCACAAAATCCCTAATGGCCTCTTCATGGCTATGTGCTTATACGTCCAACAAAGCAACAAAAATCCTACATCCATATTTGTATGCTCCTCGGATCCTATCAGTAAATCAATGCTATCATCAAACTCGTGTCCCTTGATACCCTTTGATAGTGGAAGAATCCACCTAGCCCCATTATTTCCAAGTGATCTCACTCTGCATTTGTGACATCTCCTCTGATCCGCTCATACAAAATATGGACCTAGTCTCTCAAATACAAAGTGTCTCTAGCCTGCAAAACCAATCACACAACCACCTATCAACATCTCATAATAAAAAATCACCATCTTTAATCAACTTATTCTAATCCCTGATTGGTCAAAAATGACCCCCTTGGGTTGATGCTGAATTTTCTCCAGTCTATGGTGACTAGTTTAGTCATTGTCAACTGTCTCTTCTTGCCCATTATTTTTTCAAAAAATTCAAAAATAACCAAAAAAAGTAATAATAAAAAACTAGGTTAATATCTCAATTCTTACCACTCATCGTGTCCTATGGCACTTCCTCACTCCATCGACAACCTCCATCTCTCTCAAAATATCATAAACTCTTCTCTCTCAGAGATTTGTAATAAAAAATTCACACACTACAAATGAGCCCCTTTGGCCACCTAGGTCACTCACATAGGCATGCTAGTAAAATCACCATTGACTCACACCAATTTCTGAAAACCCAAGCCTGGTCGTTGGTGACTCACTTTGTCCTCATCAACCAAACACCTAATATGGCTCATTTTCCATATTTTTTATTATTCGTCTCATTACCTTATCCTTTTCTCTCATCTCAAGATTGTGTCACCCATAACACACTTTTACTTATCTAGTCTCTCTATCTTTTATCTCGCAACCCGCTTTGTGGCCATCATAACGTCCTTCTTAGCACACCATGGTTCATCTTAAAATCCCACCCTTGTGGCCATATTTTATCCTTGCCCCACCATGGACACATATCCTTTTTGCTTCCTCCTTCTTTTAGGACAACACATAAACTTTCATCCCGCCTTATTTCTTGGCTATTTCAAATACCCTCACATTTGTTTGCACATATTTTGATGTCTACCTTGACCCATTGGTACCATATGCATGTACATCCATCTTACAATGACTTTTTTCGATGCACACGATCCATAGGTCATTAACGATGCCTCCATCAAAGGTCAATTTATGAGCCTACCGATGTGCTTCCAAGTTCACCGCCATACGTTTGCTTTTATTTTATCCAATTAACAATCACCCCCCCCTTCACCTGGGGCATATTACTATCTCTTTTTTCACCCTATTTCCTTCCCTCATCCCTCCATCTATCTCTTTGAAACTCATAATCGACACCCATTCACATCCTCAATCCCTAGTTTGAAGGGGAGAACCTCAACCATAATTTCACATTGAGAACCTCGACCATGATTTCTCATCATCACTTCTAATTTTTGTCTCATGGCTTGCTTAACACAAACCACTTCACAAAAAGGGACAAATGTAGACACCACTTTTTGGCACATTGTCCACTCACCTTACGTCTGCTGCTCTTTTACCATCATTTCGCACACTCTCTCATCTTATTTATAAACACTCATATTCCCCTTTATGTAGTAATGAAATCAAGTACTTACTATTACATTTATACCGTCGGGTATGCTAATTTTTATATGGATCTTGCATAATAAAAGTATTCACTAGTGACCCATTTCTAGGTATGGTTGTTAGTTGGTCAGGCATCATTATGTTTTTTCAAGTTTATTCGTGAGTTGTATCTATAGTTTTGGCGATCACTTAGGGTGTCATAGATGTTGTAACATCTTCAGTTGTTGTCTTTAGGTCTACGTTGGGGTGCCTAGGGTTACACTGGCACACCCCTGGGCACCCCAGTCTGTGATTTTAGGCACCCATGTCATCATAATTTGTGGTCTTAATTTATTTATTCGAGGTAGGTCCTAATGGTTACCCCTTGTATTCCCTTAGGTCGTACTCAGCAGTTTTGGGTCAATAGTGTCAAAATTTGAACAAGATATCCCTATATAAATGAAGCATACTCACTACATTATGGGCAGACATCTCACTATTAAGGGAAGTTATCTACTAAGGCAAGGGACTACATTTGGGATTCTTCCACATCTACATCACACAAGCATAGGGGGAAAGGGTTGTATTCTTTCCATTCCATTCACCATTTTGTATTTTACATCTAGTTATTGCCCCTACTACTGTGACATTGACACTAGGGCATCCTAGGAAAAAAATGACACACAAAAATGCACATAGAACTAAATTAGGTCTGAAATGTAGTGTGACGCTCATTCATAAGACCACTAGTTTGGTAGCTGAGTTCAGTCCAACCTATTCATATGCATTCTTATTTTTTAGGGATTGATTCTTTGGATAGGGTTTTACAGGTAGATCTTCATATAGCAATTGCAATGACATAGATGACATTATTACAACACCCTTGCAACAGGAGTGAAGATAACATAAAGATACTGCGACACTATCAATTTTAGATTTTGAGAATTTTTATAGTCTACAACACCCAAAACACAGACTAGGGTACCCCAGTACCTCTATAGGCACCTCAATACAATAAAACATCTAGCTTATGACATTTTTGAGGTCATTATGTCATAGCCTACCCATTTTGCACACCAGTCTATTGCAGTCCAACACACAGTGATGTAAGTTATTTATAGGGTAGTAAAATATCCTTCTATTTCCTTTTTATCTTGATATAGATTACAAATATAAAAACCAAATTATTGCACTCCAATATAGCATTTAGTTTCAATTTAGATTAACTATTAATAGCTAGCCACCTTTTACCTATTTTTAGTTAATCATTTTGGTGAACCCCATGTTACAAACATTGTTGCTTTTGGATCCTTTTTCATGCCGTAGTGGTTAGCATAGCTCTTCTTTTCTCATCTCATCCTCCTCTATCCGCTGACATATGACGTGCATCTTATACAATATACTGACACCCCTCCCTCAGTTGATATACAAGATGTTATCACTACTACAATGAACTTCCACAAATGCAAAATCCTCGACTGTAATATCACATCTAAACTAATATGGGCCTCAGTAAGAACCTGCCCCCTACAAAATATCATCTGGCCAAGCACATATTCTGATCCATATCCACTACCACCATCACCTGTACTCTCTCACCAACCACTGGAAACCATAATATATTATATACATCCTCCAACATCATTGTCATCTCTCCTGTAGGAAACCAAAATGTGCATGTGTTTGCACACCACCTCTCACATAATGCAGTCAACATGGGCATATTATGGGGCACATCTCCCATCCATGTTGTATGCAATAGGTTAGAATGGTCCAACACATCCCACTCATCATCCAAAAAACCTAATCCCAGTAGTGTACTCAAGTACTGACCACCACGGAACTCCCTCGAGTGGATATCCCTCTACACAACACACAACAAAAAAATACAATGATTAGAAAACATTAGATGATTAAAAACAAACACTCAACATGTTAGAAACATATTCCATAGCCATATCCACAAAATCAACATTTTCTAGACCAGGGCGCCCAACAACAGGACTGAGGCACCCCAGAGCGTGACACTAGCACCCTGATTTGGGTGCTTCAGTCCCAAGGGTCACTAGCGCCCTCACAACTCTTGTCCAGGTCCTAAACGTCGAGAAAGTTCAAAATCTCAAATTTGCAAACATTCAACTCATAAGCCTATTACACCCTACATTTAAGCAAAAATAACGCACTTACCAACCCTGCAATAATACGTGATGCTATTGTGGTTGCTACTCTCTAAAACTGGGTCAGACGTAATGGTCTCGCTTGAGGTATCCTTACTCACTCTGTATACACTCTTACACTTGCACCAGAACCAAATAAAGTGATAAGTTACCCTTTCACTTTACTATTTATAATAACATTACAATTTCCACCTTTGTTATGGTCTACCTTTCATGCTTGTTACCACAACCAATACACATGACACTGTTTCGGCCATATCTTGAGTGTTTTTACTTTGATTTTCACTGCATTTGTGGAATTCTTTTCAGAATTTCTCTGACCACCATACTACACATGTTATACACCTTACCATTATTTTCTACTTCTTATAACTGTGTTTTAACCTCATGACATTACTTTCAACTTAGATTCTATTCCGTTAATCACTCCCTCTTTCACCGAAAGGGGGGCATATCATTGGGGGTCCCCTTATAATCCCCCTTATGCCACCACATGTCCCAATATCATGAATCCAACACCTTACAATTTATATCGTGACATTTCACCATCAATATTCCCTAATGACCTAATTTGGGGGAAACAGTCGTTCAAACACCTTGACATATCGTAACTTGTTAATCCCCCCTAATGGACAAACTTGGGGGAAACAAATGACTAAAAATATTTTTACATGACCACTCATCAATTTTTTAGCAACTTTCCCCTAATGACCTAACCTGGGTGTAATTAGTGAAAAACCTTTCCATGAGTAACCAATCAAAACAAATCAATCAACTCATTCAAATCAAATCATATCATACAAATCTACAAGCGGTCTCCCAGATGACATAACTTAGGAGTTACATTTACCACTTCATTCCTAGATGAACTAACTCGGGAATTTATTCTATATTCCACGTTCACTTCTGGATGACCCAACTTGGAAGCCATCTCATTCTCTATCATGTTTTCTTCCAGATGACCTAATTTGGAAGCATTTACATTGTAGTAACACCCATGGAGTGGGTGCAAGAGTGCATTCCTCCTTATCACTCCCATATCAGTAAATTTTTTAATCAAAATCATTTAGATCCAAAATTACCACTATACTCTTCCTCTACCAGCAGGGTACCCAAATCTTCCAATTATTCCATTTCATAAATAAGTGTTCGAGTTGGGAACGGATCACTCCCTACCCACCTATTCATTGTTAAACCACGTTCAAAATCATCAAAAAATCCTAATCATCATCGTGATACTTACATTTACGTTACATGGATCAAATTGCTAATCCGTGGTTAGGCACGCTTCCACAGTTCTATCAGCATGCTTCTATTACACATCTGCACGTTCTTCTACAGCTTGGGCTTCTCTAGCTTTTTCTCTAGTGAGCATATCTATCTACTCTATATTACTGAGCTATCCACTCACCAACATAAAGTGGGGGAAAATGTAGTCACAAAATCACGCACTTACTATTACATTTATATCGTTGGGTATGTTAATATATATTGATCTTGCGTAATAGAAGTATTCACTAGTGACCCATATATAGGTCTGGTTTTCAGTCAGTCAAGTGTCATTGTTTTTTTTATGTTCATTCGTCAGTTGTCTCTACAGTTTTGGCCATCTTTCAAGGTGTCTTAGATGTCGTAATTTGTTCAGTTGTCATCTTTAGGTCTATGTTAGGGTGTCTAGGGTTGTACTGGGGCACCCCGGGGCATCCCAGTCCATGATTTTAGGCACCCATGTCATCGTAATTTATGGTCTTAATTTATTTATTTGAGGTCGGTCCTAACGGTTACCTCGTGTATTCCCCTAGGTCATAGTTGGAAGTTTCGGGTCACTTGTGTCAAATTTTGAACAAGAGATCCCTATATAAACGAAACATACTCACTAAATTATGGGCTGACATCTCGCTATCAAGGGAAGCTATCTACTAAGGCAAGGGACTACATTTGGAATTCTTCTACATCTACATCACACAACCATAGGGGAAAGGGTTGTATTCTTTCCATTCCATCCACCATTTTACATCTAGTTATTGCCCCCCACTACCGCATCATTAATGTTAGGGCATCATACACACAAAATTACACACACACACATAGAACTACATTGGGTTTGAAATGTATTGCATCGCTCAGTCATAAGACCACTAGTTTGGAAGTTGAGGTCAATTTGACCTCTTCATATGCATTCTTCTTTTCGAGGGATTGATTCTTTGGATATGGTTTTGCAAGTACATCTTCATACAATAGTTGCAGCGATATAGACAACATTATCGTGACACCTGTGTGATAGTAGTGAAGATAACACAAATATACTGTGACACTATCAGTTTCAATTTTTGAGCATTTTTACACTCTACAGCACCCAGAACATAGACCAGAGTGCCCTAGTACCACTTCAGGTGCCTCAGTATAGCCACACATCTAGTATCTACCCTTCCTAAGGTCATTTTGTCATAGCTCGCCTAGTTCGCACACCATTCTGTTACAGTCCAACACACAATGAGGTAAGTTATTTATAGGTTAGTAACATATCCTTCTATTTCATTTTTATCTTGATATATATTACAAATATAAAAACTAAATTCTTGAATTCCAATATAACATTTGGTTTCTATTTAGATTAACTATTCATAGCTAGCCATAGTTTACCTATTTTAGTTCATCACCCCTAACCCTTATTTATTCCTCATTCTAAACCTAGTATTTTTAACCCTCTTCACATCCCCCATGTACCCTTTCATTCTAAATCACCCAAAACCATTTTATTATTTATTATTTATTTATTTCCCTCCCCGATTTTAATCCCTTAGATCTCTCACCTACCACCCCATTTAAACACCCTTAATTTCTCACCTACCTCTCCTGATTTCTCCCCACATAATTCTACAACCCTAAAATAACCTGACATCTAAAATTTAGCTGTCATAATACCCCAAATTTTAAAATCAATTATCAATCTATCCTAGTCATTGGTGACTCATCCAGTCACCATCAACCCTATTTATTCACATCCACCCCTCCTTTCAAGCCCTCCCAAAAATTGATATTTCTATCATCCTTGCACACTTGCGGCCTTCCTCCTTGTCTCTGGAGCTTCTGCAATAAGCTTAATCCACCTCAACATCCATTTGCATGTGATCATTGAAGTTCAGAACACTTTTAATATTGCTTGGAAATCCTTTGGTATCTTGTTTCTTATGTTTTGCAGGTTTGTAGGTTTCCCTAGAGCTTTTCCCCATCCTTTAATTTCAATGAGTATCAATAAAGTTCTAGTTTACATATGATCCATTTATAAATACATATGCATTATAAATAATTAATTATCTAAGATCTTTGAAATAAAATAGTCTTGTAGTGTTGAAAATAAAGTGACATTTCAAGAAGAATTAAAGTATTTACATAGCATAGGAAATATTATTTTAAAGCATTTTAGATCAAGTATCAATTTGATAGTGGAAGGGTTATACATTGTATGAAATTGGTTTTCTTAGTTGAAGAATTGCTATAATTTCTAATTTATTATATTTGATATTGCACATCACTTAAGCACTGATAATAATCCCCCAACTTATCAAACATGTGTTTTCCTTTTGAATTATAAATGAATTGATGGGTTCCATGTTCCCTAAGAGGCTCATGCTACTCCTCCATCCCTTATCCTCCCCTTCCTTGTGTCATTTCCATTAGCATCCCCCTCTTTCCTCTATTTGACCCCTTTCTTTTTCTGTCAACATCTCCATCCTTAGCTTTCATCTATCTTTGACCATATTATTTGCTAGCATTTAAAATTGGGGCGATGTCATATCCCCTCTTCAAACTCAAAATCACATCCATCCTCCACTCCATACCCTTATACCATAACATAATATGTACTCTCTCATGTCATTCATGTTAGTGTAAAATGTTACACTTGAAATGGTAATCATATGACCACAAGTGGGTTTATTCATTTTCTATTAATGTTATCATCCATTAGTGTTAGGTAATAGATGTTTATAATAATTTTTTCAATTTAGGAATAAGTTGTAGATCACATGCATACTTATTATTCTTGACATTAATAAAAATATTTTTATTTTATGTTTATGGAGTTTTTCAAAGATTACCACAAGTCGATAAGAAACTTTGTTTCTTTATATAAGATACATATCTAGTGGACCTTGAAAGACTAAAGGTTGATAATTAATATCATTAGTCTTAAATGGTGCTTGAACATAGTCATAAGAGACCAATGTATCATCCAAAATTCATGTTTTCTATAGAGGTGGATATAAAGATGATTGTGAATGATTAAATATTTATCTAAAACAATAGATCATGTTGTAAATGGATATCAATATATGGTAAAAAATTCAGTGGCTCATAAAAAATTCCATTAACTACAATGAAATAATCTTAAGAAATGATTATATCAATGAGTTGAGAGTTTATGTAAAATGTTTTTGGGGAGTTTCCATGTGGTTGAGGTTTTTCCTCATCATTTGAATAATCAATAACATTGTAAGGTTAAAAAACCATTTCATCTATTGGTGTTCTCAAATCCACTAATGCAATAATGTCGCCATCAATGAGGTCTTGAATCTTATTTCCTGACATTGAACACTAGTTGGTCATGTTCCTAATGAATCTATGGTAGTCAAATAATATTTTACTATCATAATTTGAATGTTGTAGCCTAGTTAAGTCAATTTTGCTAGGTGGGGGTACGGTTATCATAATTTGGTCTTATGGAGAACTTGTAATATTATATGAGGAGTCTCTCCTAAATGTGCCCATTATTTCAATGGGGGATTCAAATGAGCTAAGGGCTTGTGAGGTTATAAATATCATAAGTCATTAATTTGTTGAATCTAGTGTTTAATTTGTGATTATTTGAGTTTATTCAAGTTTTCCAAATGAGGTCCCAAACTTGAGGGGTAAATTGTTTATCAATATGATCAAAATATATGGGAGATAAATAATTAATAGTAACTATTTTGTAATGTAAAAAAAAATAGTCAAGGGAGGGATTCAATAAATGCCTAAGAGATGAGAAAATAGAGAGAGAAAAGCTATAAATATAAAATCCTAAGGGTGAAAAATTACACCCTAGGTTAAAGAAATCACAGGAGAAGGGGTAATCAAACTTAGGTATTTGTTTATTTTTTATATAAATAATAGTAGGTGATGGTAGTTGAATTAGATTAAACTCAAAGAGTTGGTATAGGATAGCAAGAAGAGGATACAAAATATATTATCATTCTATAAGAGTCATTGTAAGAGTTGTTGTAGAATTGTAACATTAACAGTCTCAACTTTCTTAGTGTTAGTTTGGTTGTCTTTATATGAGGTATTTTCTTGATTTTTTTATTATTAGAGGACTGTATGGTCACATAAGTTTACATTTTTATTTCCATAAGATTAATATCATATACATTTACCATTTAAAAATAGGTTTTCAAAGGATGTGCAATCAAGAAGCAAGACTTGTTCATAGAGCTTCAAGATCATACTACCATTGAATATTTTTAACAAATCATCTTCATTTATGTTCTTAGGTCCTCATGAAATAAAATTCTTACAATAAAATATATATTTTTCCACTATTTCATGGTATTATTGCTTAAATTGATTGATTTGTGAAAAAGATATATGTTTTCCAACATTGATTGAGAAATTTCCAAAGAAACTATCATATATATCTTGGAATGTCCATATAGAAGTCTAAGGGAGTGTAAAGAACCAATCAAGTGCATATTCCTTAAGGATACATAAAAAGAACTTGGTAAATAAAGTATCATCATGCATACAGTCCATAACGGAGGCCATGAAGGTACAGAGGTGTTACTATATATCAATATTACCATCATAAAATAACATATTTCATGGAGTAAATATGGGATATAATGGATAATGAGGAATTCAAGTGTTATTGGGTTATTGAATAACCCAATAAAACTAGTGGTGATTAGTGACTGATTTTTCGAAAAGAGATATTTTTATTGAAAGGATTATAGTTGTTGGAGATAAATAGTAGGAATATGAGCTATATATGATGTATTAGGTCTTGGTGTGGAAGCCATATAATTTATATGAGTAGTAGGCCAAGGAACCATTTGTGATTCCCCCATAGTTAGAACATTACTTCTAGGTGAAGGTTGATTAAAAACATGAGTTTTTGTATTTGATGTGTTTTTGAATTTAATGTCTTTGTTATCAAGTAAATATTAGATGTAATGGTGGAGATTTGAACCATGATTTGTAGAATGCCCATTGAAGCAGTGGTATTCAAAATATTTTGATTCTTTATACCACGTGGGTTTTGGTTGCCCTTCTTTGAAGGGTCTTGTGAGTGGATAGGTGACCATTTTAGAATTTGATAATTGACGGAATACAATAGAAATACTTTTTTTGAGAGGTGTGAATTACTTTTGTTGTACTTCATGTGGATTAGTTTCTATACTAGAGATTAAGATTGGTTGTTTTTTTATTTTTCATTGACTTTGGAAACTATATGAGAGATTTGTTTTGCATCTCATGAATTTTTTCAAATAAAGCTTCATTTGAATGACACATGGTTTGATTTTTGTATCTCCTTATCTGAGCTCAATAGGTGCATGAATTGATGTTCAATTACAAGGAAGAAGAGGTTATGTTTTATATTGAATAGATTGGTATTCTAATTTTGATTTGATTTGGTTGGGATTGATGTGATTTTAGAGTCCGATTGGACTGATTGGATTCTAAATTGGATCAGATTTGAATTTTATTTGGGATTGACTTGATGTGCTTAAACTTGGATTTGGTGAATACGAAGGATAAGGCTTAGATGTGGTTTGATTTTGATTGAACCAAATTTTATTAGATTTGGGAATTTTTTGATTTTGATTAGAGTAGATTGGGTTAAATTTGATTGGCTTGATGGTAAACAAGTATGTGGAACACAAACTATTTTAATCTAGTAATATGAAAAATATAGGATTTGTAGGCCCCAGTTTCTTAAGATTCCTATGGATTTGGGATATTTTCTCGCCAATGCTTGTATGAATGAGTACACGCACTAGAAAAAATATGGTTATGGGATTTACCCCTTAATCAATCTAAATGGGGTTGTTACCACATATAACATTTGGTTTTCCTCATGGGTATAACTACTCAATCAGAATGGGGCACTACCCTTTTCGTTGGCTGGTCCTCTCAATGTGTCATCTACTTTAGGGTTCCTTTAGTACTCCTCATAATGAGTTTTAGGGATTAACCCCAAGTACTTCCCATAATTAAGTGGATAGGTATTTGTCCTTATCCAAACCTACTATGAAAATTTTTATTTTATATTTTAATTTAATAAAGTTTTGACTATCTTTGAATAAGGAAAAATACATGCAAGGTGTTTTAGTAGTTTGTTGCATGATTTTGGTGAGATTTCCTAATGATGCAGTCATGCACAAAAGAGATTAGTATTTTTCCCACAACCACAACATTAGATGAAAACACATGATCATGACCATTTATGATTCTCAAGATCACTCAAGAGTGCGAGAAAAGAGCATACACGGATTTTGATTGAAACAAAAACAAATGGAGATTAATGAAGATTTAGAATGTTAGCATTGTTTTAACAAATTAAACTACAAATTAGAGTCTGAAATGCTCTGAAAACATCAAAGAAATGAACTAAAAAAGATGGCAAAATTTGAGAAAATAAAGTAAAAATTTCCACATATTGTTAACACACCTAGTATGATGAAAACACACTTTATGTGACTTTAGTGCACCCAAAAGAACACAAACGTAGAAAAAATAATGCAAACATGGGTTTTGTGATGTAAACCCATGTAGCACAACCAACTCAACAGTAGTGTAGGTCAAGTCATAGAAAAACATACAAGAACATGGTAACGTAGATAAGGGAGCAATATACAAGTCATGGTAGTGTAAATCTAGAAAATAAAGAATAAAACAAGTGAGAAACGCTAGCACATAAAGGAAAATGGTAATGCACCTATATCTATGCTAATGCGGGTATATGAAGAAAAATGCAAATATGGTGATGCTAGTGCAGGTTGCATGTTACACTAGCGCAGATTTCTTGTAGCTGCACAGATAAAGTTAAAACATAACCAATTTGACTTTTTTTAAATTGCTCCTAATTTAGTCCATGAAAACCCCTAAAAATTGGTCAGTGATTTCTAAATAAAAATAAGAACACAAAAACAAGGTTAATTTCACAAAAATGATGAAGAAATGAAAAATATGGGTTTGTCCCACCAGGTGTGCCAGGATATATATAGATAAATACTACACAATGAAATAAATAATGTAAAAAAATGAAACCAGATCCTTTTTCATATCTCTTTGCAACCTTGGATGAGATTGCTAAAGCTTGGAATGAAGCATTGAGCTTGTCAAATCTCTTGATCAAATTATTTATGGATGCTCCAAATATTTTCTAAATAGTACATTTCAACTACGAGAAAATCATTTGAATGACTAATTTGATTGTTTATTTGTGATCAATTAGATAGGGCATTAGTGTGTGAGATTGAATGATAATCCAACACAATAACGATGCAAATCTCAAAGATTCCAAAAGATGATAAATGGAGAGGAATGAATGTTTATTTATAGATAAGGGAAGAGAAGCCCAAATCCTTTATTTGTGTGATTAACTACTCTGATATGAAGCTAGCTAAAGCATTATTAGATTGTTTAGTTGAGTTTCCAATTTAATTGACGACTTGAACTATTGTTTTTTCGTTTTCATGGATGAGCTATCATGGAGTTGGAGAAGGTTGCACATGTTTTTGAATATTTAAAACTCATAATTAAATATTAATTCAATGTCTTTGTTTTATTCACCAAAAAAGTGACGTGAATTTTATCTTTGGGGATATTTTCTTTAATTTTGAAATGTCATACTTTATGGGATATGTTTAGTTAACTCAAATGCATGATTTGATTTATTCTAAACTTGTCCTCTTGCATATATTTAATGATTTAATGATTTAAATGATTTTTTTCTCTAGTTAACTTCAGATAATAATTAGTGAAGTGAAAAGTGAATAAGAGGTGAGGTGGACATGGATATTTGTAGGATTTATTTAATTATTTTAATATGAAATTAGCTAATGGGAAAGACAATGAGTACTATGTTGAACCCTGGTGCATTGGTGTTGTCGTTGATGTCAAGTGGAATTGATGAAAAATGTGTGAATGGTGAAGTGAGGATCAATCGAAGGCATGAAGGATGATTGGTAGTGCCTTCTCATTGGTGTTTGTTCTTCACATAGTGGATTCAGGATGGTTTCAAGGTGTTACAAGCTTTTTTAGTGAGGTAGGTTCCCACATGAGGTATGGATATGATTGGTGTGCTTTTCTCAGGTTTCCCATAGGTCTAAAACAGTGTCCCACATGTCTGAAATAGTGTGTCAAGGATGGACACGAGCTTCTAGGGTGATCATCATGTCTGGTATTGCATGTCACAGTAGGAACTAGTGCATTTATGCCTAGTTCTAGAGCCTAACAAGGTGTAAGAACTCAAATAAGTCCATGAAAGTCATAGGTATGAATGGTAGTATAATAGGAACACTACATATAGCATGTAGGAGCATCTATAGGGCTTACTTTATCACTTGGAGGAAAAAATATACTTTTCCCTAAAACTTCCCTTCAAAACTTATAGTGAATCTTGGACAAATGAGATTGGTATGGACCATATAGGATCATTTATGATAAATCAAGCCATGTAAAATGTATAAGGATGTTTTGTGTTGATCTTGGTCAAGTTTCATCAAATGTTGAAGAGAATTGTGTAAGTTATTTACGTTTTACCAAAACTGGGTAAAGTGAGAAGGGCTAAAACAGTGAGCTATCTTCTTAGCACCCAAACAAAATTATCCAGCATCCTACAAATAAATCATAGAAATAAATTTTTAAGATCACTCCAATACTAAAAATTTTCAAAAAAATTGAGGACAAATGGATAATGAACAAAAAAGTTATATTCATTTTACTAACAGTGTTCTTCACTCTTCAAACCTCCTTGAAGTGATAGGCATAAAATGGGCATATTTGTCTTCAAAGCATGTTTGAAAATTGGTATAACCCCTCATAATTTTATAATACTTAATCTAAGTCAAAATGGTGGGTTTTGTGTTCCTCATGGTAGACTGTACCATACATGTGTGTCTCAATTCTTACAAGTTTTGTGTATGTTTCTTGGTGTAAAAGGCCTCAAGTACAAAACTGTGTCATGAATGGTTATCTGAGTTATACCCATGTTTTCCATGAAGAGATATAGGGAATTCATGTTGAAAAATTGAACAATATGTGTCAAGTTCAGTCATATCTATGGAGATAAAGTCATGATAAGGACTAGTCTACAATCAATGATAACTTGATTTAACAAATATTGAAATTTGTAAAACCCTAGATATTTAAGAGTCACATGTAATAAATAAAACACTAAAGTACATATTTTACCCAAGAAATAAGCTAGATGAATTTGAAAACCCTAAGTGCAAGAGAGAAGGATAAAATACTTAGCTAATTTCATAATTAAACCTGAAATATGCTGAACTGGAATAATTATGAACAAGAGGAGGAAATTGTTGAAACTATTCTCAGAAAATTGTTCAACTATCATATATGTCTGGAATGGGGTACCTGGATTAGGTTATGGGTGCCTAGGCATTGTAAACTATTTTTGGGGTTCTATGACTGTGCAAAACCTCATAAAATAGGGTTCTTGTCACTTCTATGTCGATACCCTTCATTGTTTTCACCTATGTGTCACACTATGCCCACAGGATTCACCTATAACATGTAAAACAAAAGAACTCCTGCAAAACCCCAAAACACATCAAATTCTAAAATTAAAAAATATGCAAATGGGGAGTCAAATTGACCCCAGTGGTCACCTGATAGAGTGAGATTACAATTAAGCGTTGCACTACATTTCAGACTCCATATACTTCTCATGTGTGTGTGCAAGAATCATTCCCTAGGTGGATCTTGTGCAAGATGCACTTGAATAGAGAGAAATACATAAATATAGCATTGTAAGTATATTTTTGGATGGAAAAATGAACTTCCCCTCCTATGCATATATGCAGAAAATACAGACCCTTATCCCTTGAATGAAGCTAGATGGGTGCTTTGATGCTCTTGAAATACCTTTAGATGTAACCTTAGGTGATAGTAATTTATGCTTAGAGATTGGTACATTATTATGGTCACATAACTTTATATTTATATGATTCCCTTTATTTAATTTGACAACTAACAAGTGGAAGGCTGACCTATAACAAAATAAGATGCCCAAAATGAGTGAGTAAAGTAAAGAGAGGTCAAGGGTACCAAGAAGGATGGGGGCACCTGCGCACTGGTGTCCTATCTAGGCGATGGTGTTCAGAGTCATAAAATATAAAGTAGTGAAGTATTGAATGGGTTGTAGGGTGTAAGAGGCCAGAAAGAAGACATGAAACACAGACAAAAGGCTAAATATAGTTGTCAATTGCAAGTTTTCTCACTTAGGAATCATATGAATAGTAGTATGTGACTAGGACCTAAAAATGTACCCAAAGTTTGTGATTTAGTGTCTACATTTTCCCCCGCTTTATGTTTCTAGTGAATACTTGATAACATAAAGTAGATAAGATATGTGTACCTGATAACCATGTAGATCGATGGAGAAAGCATGCTAAGGAGACAAGAAAAAATGTGGAGTGATAAAAAATGAAGCATAGAAGGTAAGCTAGGAAAGAGGAAGTGAACCTAGCGCTGAAAAGAATAACGAGTTGCACAGTGTTGTGTTTGTACCTATTATCATTTTCGTTGGATGCAGGGCTACTATTTGTTACGTATTAAGGATAGACCTATAAAACAAGAGAGAAAGAGTAGTCAAAGTCGTGTATATGTTAAAAATTTGATCTGAGTATGTAGAAAGTATGTAAACATATGAAAAGGAACATGTGCACTTGATCCTTGATGAGTGAAAAGTATAGAAAGTATCCCGAAACATTGTAGAAGAATGAGTTTATTGCATGATCTCACACAACAGAAGAAGTTTTGGGGTGAAAGGTCTACTATTATTCTTTAATCATGACTTTTTCCCGACGATTTATACACCACTGTAGATGGTGTGATCTATCTTTGTTCTAGTTCAATCCAACATAAATAGGAAAAAGGAGATATCATGCATTTTGATTGTTGGACGAATTTGCTTGTTTAATGAAAACTATTGTGGAAATTTCTAAAATATGTGATGATCTGAGAAAAAATCTATAACTACCTCTTGTCATAGGCACATAAGAAGGGTTAGGGGCAACCAGGCACTAGTTTCTAGAGATGTGCGTTGGCGTTTGTGTTGTTCTAAGGACCCAAGTCAGATTCTGATCCCTTTTTGTAACTGTATATTATTTTGTTCCTATATTGTGTAGGTGGGTAAGTGCAGCAAGTTGGTGGACAAATAAGTGGACATAAAAAACCAAAAATTCACGTACTGCGATCGTATATTGTTTTCTAAAAGCTTGAGGATTTTCGAATCTAAAACCATAATCGCAGTTATAAACTATGATCACGGTCCTCTGAGACAAAAAAAATAGACCCGCGACCCCTCATTTTCCCCCATTTTCCCCTGTGAACTGTGATTTATCCTCAAATGTTGGCACTCGAGCGTTAAAAACCCCCTGCAAATTACTCTTCAGGCTTCTGAATCATAAAATTTTCAATGATGCCACTAAGATGAAGAGGTAAGCCCTTGATTTTGATTAAATTTCTTACATTTTAGGTTAATTTTTGTGATTTTCATGGGTTTTTCAATTTTTTGTTTATGTATACAATTTTTTGTTTCGTCAGTTTTTTGGCAAGCTTGTAATCTTGCAAACCGTCTAAATATTCCTCAAAACCCTCCTCCAAATGTAACTCCTCCTCATGTGGATCCTTCTATCCCCATGGAATAAACAGGAACACAAGCTGATATTGTTAGAAAAATATGAAAAAATAAAATTACCATGGAGAACCTTATCCATGTAATAAGACAAAATCATGCCACAAATCCGTCCTGCATGACTTTAGCCAACATATTACAAAAAATTAATTGGTGAAGTCGACTCCGCAACCAACCAAATAGATAGACAGAATACCTTTAGAGGTGATTATAGGTGGTGGTATGTAGACAAATTATCCCATGCAATTCAAAAGACAAAAAAATTACAAAAGACTGCATTTGTGCATTATTTATAAACCAGAGAACCAATGCCCCCTGAAACTACTTGCAAAAAATTCCCAATCTATTGGTGCCATGATGACCAAATCAAGAACAATTTTTGGGACCGATGGTAAATGGTTTTTGATTATCCACCATGCAACAATAATTACATTCCTCTCTATTTTTTGAAGAAATTATATTGTGATTTTTTGCTTAATGAGGTCCCGAATTATTTTGAGTTTTATGGGCGAGGAGGTGGCTCTACACAGAGTAAACCTAGTGCAGATGTTGGTCAACCAAGGATCCCCCATGCCCCAAAACCCCTCACTTCCTTCAGTTATCCCTCCTATAGTGAAGGGGTTGTGGAGATTGACACACTACATGCATTAAGGGAGCTCATGGGCACTCTGACCCAACATAGTGACTAGATTGCATCTGGTGATGTTGGTGGATGTTCCAATTCTAGTGCACCACACCATTGTGGATCATGTGGTTCCATATGCACTATGAGTGAGACATAATTTGCTGGATCACAAGATTTCTTTTCTCTATATGAGATGATGGTAAATGTTTTTGGAACTGGTGCAAATGATCTTGGTCTTTTAAAGGTAAATGTCAAATAAAAAGATAATATATATACCATAGTTTAATTCATTTGACTTTTTAATATACATGTATTTGATTACATCATGTACATACATGTAAAAACTAATATATTTTTTATTTTAAACAACAAGAGCTGGTGAAGGACACATATGGTGTCGACATACTAGCTACTACGGCTGGGTTTGTTACAGATACAAGTTTCAAGTTACTTACATTTCAAATTTTATTTGATTGCACTTTTATTATTAAATACACATTTTTAATGTTCGTTTATAATGTTTCACGTGTACATGTACATATTAATATGTTTATATTTTATACGCATGAGCCTAACAAGTCATGATTAGTGCCCTCACGTGACTTTTATGCAGGTTAGTTTCTATTTACACTTTGTTTCTAATTATGGAAGTTTAGTTGTGTATCTACTCTTGTAAAATTTTTGGATACTCCAGTTACATCGAAGCTTCCCTTATGATCATTAAACCTAGATTCCTACTCTTCCAGGAGGTCATATTACAATAAGAAGTATTATTAACCTAAAATGGAGGGTTATTAGGAAGATTGTGTCAACAAGATTAATGTTTATTA
The DNA here is from genome assembly GCA_019776745.2 of Taxus chinensis. Classification (NCBI taxonomy): domain Eukaryota; kingdom Viridiplantae; phylum Streptophyta; class Pinopsida; order Cupressales; family Taxaceae; genus Taxus; species Taxus chinensis. Next base: position 22,305,322 of record CM034151.1, read on the forward strand.
CTGATACTTCTATAGAATGAAATTACAACAAATAAAAAACTTTCCTCTCTAATGGGTCATAGAGGACATAAATTATGATGCTAATGAGTTGTTCAAAATGGGATACCTAGAGTCGATTCACTTCACACCTATCCCTCCTTTAGACAGGTCATTTTTTAAGCCTATTAATACACTAAGTCGTACTGCAAAAGTCCTCCAAAGATTGAAAAATTGGTTCATTCAAAATATGCATGAACTTAACTATATTACTTTTCCTACTTATAGAAAATTCCCCCCCAAAAAATTTAGCTTCCTGAATAATATATTTCAAGTGCCTAGCTTCTTAGTGATACAAGTTCAATCATTTCCATTATTGAAATAAAATGATGTTTTAGGACCATGTCTTTGAGCCATGTTCCACATTGTAAACTAACTTCTTGTAGATTAAATAATTATAAAATAGACATGTTGAAATGGATATCTTTCAAGACAAGCTGACTATACTAGACACATTCAAAATTTTCAAATACTTTGGCCCAACTATAGTCTCAATAAGGTGATTGACTTCCATATCTCACTAAATGTGTAAACTTATTATTTTCATGAATAAATAATTATGAGCCAAATTCTTGGGAAGTGAGAAAGGATTCACATACTCCAGTAGCACAACTAAGCAAATACTCTATTGATACTTACTTCAAAATCCATGTTTTTGAGGTTTACAATGACTTGAGCATTAATGGAGTGTTAACTTACTTGGAAAATCATCAAGAATAGTCTCTAAAGGAAACTAATTTGTCATGGCTCCAATTTTACAAATAGGGTAGATCCTAAGTGTATGAGAGACTCCAAAATTATGATTTCAATGATGTTATTTTTAATGTCATCACATTTGTAATTTAAGTAAAAGGAGATAAGGTGATTTGGTTTTTTGAGCCTTAAATATCTAGGTCATTTCCACCATCAGTAATGAGACAAAATTCATAGATTATGGAAAGATAAGATCAATGATAAAGCTCACAAGCAACTACTAGACCTCCCTCGAGCTCAAACATTATTTATGCCTTCTAACCTTATCTATCGCATTTTCAATCTTAGACATTATTGGTATGTAAAATTTCTCCACATTTTACTAGACACCCTAGTCAAAGTTGTGAAATTATCTCTTTTCAAAGATCAACTTGTATGGAAGGTTTTACAAGCCTCATGTGGTTTCAAAATACTAGGTTATATTAATTGGGAAGGTATATAATTCTAATTCATGGTAATATGCAATAACAAAGGCATTAAGATCACTGTACTAGTCTTGGGAACACATCCACTTCTGAAAATTTTTGTAGACAAATTATACTCTCAATCATAAAAGGAAAATAAACTTGGGAAGAAGACATTAAAAGCCTATGTTGGTTTCTATTAGCAAATTAATAAATTGGTCTATTATGTATTGATTATGCTTTGGGTCTATTATGTGGCAAATTTATGTAGATTAATATTGATCTGTACATGTTTTTTGTATAGCTTATGACTGCTAGAGAGACTACTCCCTATATGTAGACTATGGAGGATGCTGTAGATGTTGCCATAGCATCTGCAAATCCACTAACTCAGGTACAATTTTTCAAATTTGTTAAATTTTGGAGGAAATTTTTCTTATTACTTATCTATAATATCAATTTTTGTACATGAAATATTTAATTTGAACTATTTATTTGTATGTAGCCTACCCCTCGTGATCTTCTACCGTTGACCCTACAACACCGTCGACGAAAAATTGATAAGGATCATGAAATTGCAGTAAGATTTCACATGCATTATAAATTCTAAGTTTCTAAATTTTGAATGTATTTTAAAAATTTGGGTGTTAAAAAATTGTTGTTTATGAATGTGCAGGCTAGGTTGCAAGCCTTCTTAGATACTTCTAGGACTACACAGATAAAATACGTAGTGGCATCTCCCTCCACTACATCCATAGGTCGTGGACACGTTTTTCTAACAGGGCGAAGAGATGGAAGATGTTTCATGATTAGATTCATAGGACATGGATGTATAGATATATATGAAATATGGTCCTAGTTCACGATTCTTCATATAGTCCATGTATATAGTATTATGCGACTGCATGTGGTCCTATATGTATGACACACTTAGTTCAATACATTATGAACTTATATTTTCAGAGACACATGGCACACTTAGTTTGATACATTATATCCCTGTTTGTTTTCATAACGATATTACTTCTATGTTTGATTTGATTTCATTACATGTGATATCCTTCTATGTATGTTTTCATAATCATATTAGTTCTATGTTTTATTTGATTTGATGGCCTCGATTATGTGACCATTATCCATATGATATATGATGTTATGTTATTGTTAAATTATATATGATGTTATGTTATATAATGGTTTTGAAGGTTCTTTGGTGCAAGATCATTTTTTAAAAGAGATTCAAGTGTAGACATATATCATTTTTCTTATTTTAATCTCGTGGTTAACACACTCCAAAGTGGGAAAAAATGTACACAATTAAAAATGGTCTTGATGGATTTATTACAACTCATTTTATATGTTTTTAGTGTACTTACAATTTATTTTTTAAGTATTGGTCCAAATTAAGTGTTATTGATGTGTGTAAAAATAATGTCCTAATTTGAATTCACTTGTTTACAAAAATGCAGAATCATTTTTGTTTATTTGGCACAAGATATGTAAAAATATTCTTAACACTCTATTGTGTATTAACATACTTTAAAAAGAGATCAAACAATCATTATAGTATTTACATGGTAATGTGTTAACCTTGTTGCAATCTCATTGATGTGAGCTGAGTAGTAAGAAGTCATGCCATGGGACATCATGGGAGAAAACTGTCACCATCAACGCATTTGATTGGGGGGGTATATGTCTTTAGGTGCTATGGCAGGCTCTAGGGAGGCCCAGTTTGGAGTTAGACCACCCGATCCGGAGCCAACAATCCCTTCCCTATTAATCCCAATTCACATTTTTAGCAAAAACTTATGATGATCACAACTTAGTGCTCGATCATCCAAACCAAGAACCATATAATCCAAAACTTGAGTGAAGGATTTCTTTAATTGCACCTAAGAATTCAGGGTCGTGGCATTCCTTGAGCCTTCGTGGCATAATTATTTACAAACTGCCTTTTCTAGGAAGTCCTAGGAAATGAATGGAGGTGAGTAGTGAGAAGTCATGCCTCGGGACATCATGGAACAAAAATTACTACACCAACCTATTCGGGTGGCTAGGTGAACACTAGAGGAGGCATCGTTTTAGTGTGGGACAACGTCGTTGCTTTCGGGCTACTTCGTTTGGGTGTAGTCCCTTAAGAGCTCTGAGATAAAAAAACCATTCAACTACGACGAGTGATTAATCAGTATTTATGGAACCTAGAGATGTCTCATTAGATCCTACACCTTGGGATAGGGACCCTCTATAATATCTTGTCTCGTTTGCTTCCATCTCCAATCAGTGCTCTTGCTGCCCTATTCTTTGAAAATGTGCAAAATAGTACAATTTGAGCCAGTGTAAGGCTGTCAAATGATATATTCTACAAACGGTAGGTCATGGCACCAAACCAAATGTGTCAACATGTCCGAGTGGCTAGGTAAACACTATAGGACGCATCTTTTTTGTGTGTGACAACGTCATTTCTTCCGGGCTACTTCGTTTGGGCATAGTCCCTAAAAAGCCTTGAGACCAAAAAAATGTTCAACTTTGACAGGTGATTACGTAGTCTCCGTGACACCTAGATATGTCTTGTTAGATTCTACACTTTAGTGTAGGGACCCTCTACAATATCCTATCTCAGTTTTTTCATCTCCAATTGGTGCTCTCGCTGCCCTGTTGTTTGCAAACGTGTAAAATAGTGCAGTTTGAGCTAGTGTAAGGCTGTCAAAGGCTATATTTTGTAAATGGTGTGTCGTGGCACGAAACCAAATATGCCAACATATCTAGGTGGCTAGGTGAACACTATAGGAGGTGTCATTTCAGTATGTGACAAGGTCATTGCTTCCAAGCTACTTCATTCGGGTGTAGTCCCTTAAGAGCCCTGAGACCCAAAAATTGTTCAACTTCGATGGGTGAACACTCAAACTTTGTGGCACCTAGAGATGTCTCATTAGATATCACACCTTGGCATAGTGACCCTCTATAATATCTTATCTTGGTTTGTTCCATCTCCAATTGGTGCTCTTGTTTTCCTATTTTTTGCAAACACACGAAATAGTGCAGTTTGAGCCAGTGTAAGGTTGTCAAATGCTATATTTTGCAAACGGTGGGCCGTGGAACCAAACACGCTATGCCAACACATCTGGGTGGCTAGGTAAATGCTAGAGGAGGTGTTTTTTTGGTGCGCAACAATGTCATTGCTTCGAGGCTAATTCGTTCGAGTGTGGTCCCTTAAGAGCCCTGAGACCAAAAAATCATTCAACTTTGACGAGTGATTACTCGATCTCTATGGCATGTAAAGAAATATTATGAGATCCTACACCTCAGCATATGGACCCTATAAAATATCCTATCTTGGTTATTTCTATCTCCAATCAATGCTCTCATTGCCCTATTATTTGCAAACGCATGAAATAGTGTAGTTTGAGCCAGTGTAAGGCTATCAAATGCTATATTTTGCAAACAGTGGGTCATGGCACCAAACCAACTGTGTACATGCATAGGGATGGCCTTGTAAACACTTGGGGAGGTTTCTTTTTGGTTACTTACACTCTTGGTGCTTCTGGGCTACCTCCTTCGGAGCCAAGAACCCCCTCCATAGTTACATAAAATGTTATTTGCTTATCTTTTCTTGTAAAACAATGAAAGCTTCTCTTAGCTTCGAGAATATAAAAATCTCTACTAACAGTGCCAACCATGTGAATGTCTCATACAAATCATGGTATAGGTTCTCTTCTACCCATCTACGTGCATCAAACTCATGTCCAGTGTTGAATCTTTGAGCAATTCATCCTCCGTGCTCTTGAACTATCTTTTAACACTTTCCAAGGTCAAATGTTTTTTCATCACGTATCACAGGGACCAAGATGCATTCCATTTTTCACAACAACTTTGAAAATAGGGTCCCAGCAACGGAACCAAGATGTATTCATTTTTATACCCCTTAGATTAATAGTAAAATCCCATATGCATTGGCCTATCACCCAACGGGTGCTGAGCCTCTCCTTTATGTGATTCTTGTGAGCATGCATTATCTTATGATAGATATTAAAATGCAAAAGAAAGGAAGAAAACATGTGTTCATTCTAAGAACCTACGATGAGTTATCACATCAATTTATCCATACAGGAGAAATAATAGACATCATATTGACTTGATTCATACACAAAGGAAATGTACTAGGATTATTCTTATGAACACATATATGACTCAGAAAAGATTCTTATATTCATATTGATGAGTTCGGTAACCACATTACATTCCTTGAGGACATAAAAAACCCATATAACAATGGAGAGTGAAGTCATGCATCAAAACTACACTATGTCCTTCACATTACGAAGATGAATACAGACCCATCCCTCTAAATATGCCATCACTCCTAGTTTTCACTAATCCCAACCCATTGAATCCTCCATTATATTTTTGTAGAGCTTTGGCCCTATTCCAACACCTCTGCTCTCTCAGGATGATTCCATGTATATATAAAATTCCTTACTAGCAGGGTTTTATAGAACACATGATGCACACGCAAGGCAAGACAAGTTTTGGGACTTAGCCATATTTGGATTTCCAGGTAGCACATAAGAAAAGTGTGACCCGTCTAGCATGTAGAGTGGATAAGGTACCAGCTTGGTGGCTATAGGATCAAAAAGGGAATATTCCATGCATGTGATGGAAGGTTCTAGAAGAACATCATTGCATAGAGTGGAGATATTAGATCAAAGGAGGCATGCTCTATTAGAGGACCACTTCGACACTTGGCAACCAGTCTATTACCTCATAAGGTATGGCGGTGAAGGTAGAAAACCTATATATAGAGGTGTGCAGATAGCAAAAAATATATAGAGATATATACATTGAATCATCCTGAGAGAGAAGAGGTGGTGGAATAGGGGCGAAGATCTGTAAAAATATAATGGAGGATTCTATGGGTTGGGATTAGTGAAAACGTGATGGCATATTTAGAGGTATGGGTCTGTATTCATCTTTGTAATGTGAAGGACATAGTGTAGTTCTGATGCATGACTTTGCTTTACATTGTTAAATGGGTCTGTTATGGCCTCAAGGAATGTGATGTGGTTATTGAACTCATTAATATGAATATATGACTCTGTTCTAAATCATATATGTGTTCATGAGAATAATTATAGTGCATTTCCTTTGTGTATGAATCAAGTCTATATGATGTTTTTTATTTCTCCTCTATGGATACATTAATGTGATAACCCATCGTAGGTTCTTAGAATGAACGCATGTTTTCTTCCTTTATTTTGCATTTTAATATATGTCATAAGATAATGCATTCTCATAAGAATCACATAAAGGAGAGGCTTGGCACCCGTGCGTGCCTCGGGTGAGTGTCCAGCACCCGTTGGGTGATAGGCCAATGCACATGGGATTTTATTGTTAATCTAAGGGGTATAAAAATGAATACATCTTGGTTCCATTGTTGAGACCCTATTTTCGAAGTTTTTGTGAAAAATTGCATGCATCTTGGTCCCTGTGATGCATGATGAAAAAACATTTGACCTTGGAAAGAGTTGAAGATGGTTCAAGAGAATGGAGGAAAAATTGCTCAAAGATTTAGCACTGGACATGAGTTCGATGCCCATAGATGAGTAGAAGAGAACCTGTACCATGAGTTGTATGAGACATTCTACTATTGTTTGCTAGCATAACTAGATGATTCATTATCATCATATGCATCAAGATCGATCTGGTGCTATAGATCATGTGCATGGACCCAAGATGATTATCAGAGTCTGTAGGATGTAGATATGACGTGGATGCATATTGTTGATCACTGGTGGAAAGGAGTGCTAACCACTTATACTCTAGAATATGCCATTTCTACGTATTCTTTCCCAGAAGTTACTGAGTTTGAGTTTCTGAGGGATCCCAGAGGATCATTTTTGTGTGTTATTCCTTTGGCTATGAAGATCTTGGTCATTACCCTTAGTTTAGAGGCATTTCCCATGGCAAACTAAGCTTCTCTTAGCACTGGAAGAGGAATATATGGTGGAGGAAGATGGTAGACATTGTGATCGAGAAGGAAAGGGAGGAGAGATGACTCAATTATAACAAATCTCATGAAAGGGAGATGACTATACAATGTTTGGTTGCAAGTATGATGGATCTATAGAGGTCGACATTGTGGGAAGGAGTTGAGGTTCACACAAAGGACGTAGAACCTGAGTAGTCTGTGCTACCTCATCTTGGCAAGCGTGGGAGAGAAACCCCTTCAATTTTTGATGATATTTCATCACATGGAGAAAGAAGATTCATCAGTGTGCATCTAAACCCACCTGGAAACCAAACCCCAGCACTTGGTTTTCCAAATAAAGGGAGAAGTATTGTTAACCTAGTTGGTATCAGTGGGAGTAATCGATCTGCGCCTAGGAGATATAATTTCTCATTTGGAACATCCATGGCTACGCAGACCATTCCGGTATTTGGAGGAATTTTTGGACAAGGTGCAAGTACGCAAGGTTTGGGTATCATGTCTAGGAGTGGTGCGGGACACACAAATGGCAATGGGACAATATCACAAGCCATTAGCTAGCATTTTAGTGGGACGTTGGGAACACTAAGCGTAACCACTTCAAGCTATTTTTCAGCTATAGAAGGTGGATCTGGTATTATAGGGGCTTGAGGACCTAGTGGGCCTAGTGGATCTAGTGGATTTGATGGGTCAAGAGGAACAAGACCTAGTGGATCCAGTGGATCTGGTGGAGGTGGAAACATCAGAGGAAACCAAGGCTCTGGATCAGGAGGACAAGGGCCTCGGCCACCTTCACTGATATTTTTTGAGATTTCATTGCACTTATAAGACTACAACGGTATTGAAGATACTATGAAGCATGTCCACAAGTGTGAATTACTATGACATGCGAAAGGGATCACTACCTCGGAGTGGAATGCAAGCCATTTTACAACAACATTACAAGGATGCGCACATAGTTGGTATCAGAAGTATGACCCCCATCAAACGACAGTAGACTACATTGTATTGAAGAACACCTTCCTATCAAAGTTCCATATTCCTAAGTTTGAACAAAAGAGCATCAACACCCTGAAGAAGATCCAACAAGGAATGGTAAAAAGTGTGTGGGAGTATGATGCACGGTTCAAAACTCTCTTGTCAAATCTATCATATGACATTCATCCTTCTCAACATGCTCAATGGTTTGTTGGAGGATTGATAACACCATGTAGGAGGGCTCTATCACACAAGACTTTCATAGACCCATGCAAGGTCTTGGAAGCTACCTTGTGTGCTAATGCTGTTGGGAGCATTGATACTGGTGTCAATCCATTTTTGGAGGTCCAAATTGATGCAATGGCCAAGTAGTTGGAGAATCTATCTACAAACTCAATGCATGAGGTCCGTAGTGGGATTTGGTGTACAAAATGTGAAGTGGAAGGCATGTAAAGGATATTTTCCCTTAGAAATTGGTACGCATTATGGTGGTAGACTGTGAAATTTTCCATAGGGATCATGATGCAAGTAGGTGCCCTCTACTACAATGCGTAATCCACAAGAATGTTTCTTGGTATTGTAAGATTTGTACCTCTACGACCCATGATACCAAGGATTGCAGACTAATTGACCAGATCCATGATGTTATTGATGTTGGTGTGTGTCAGACCAGTCTTACAAGTATTTCTAAGGATGATGATTGTTGCTACAAAGGGAACATAGATGGAGGACTGTGTGGAAGAGGTTTTCGCAGAGGATTTTGTGGTCATAGTAACTACAGAGGAGGGAAAAGTGAATTCTCATGAGGAACCTGTTATAATTGTGGATCTACAGAGCATTATAAGCGTGAGTGTCTTGATCTGTTACAATACTTGTGGTGTGGGAAGAAACATAAGTACGAAGAGTGTCCAGAGCTTTACGAGCATATGAGCCAGTAGCACCAAAAAGACAAAGGTGTTGGGATGGTGAGCATTAAGAAATCCAATTCATAGTGGATGCCAAGAGTGGCGCGTGAGTTAGGACTAGAACCTGTATTGGTGATGATGTGAGCAGAGGCCACACACGCCCAGGAGATGCCAAGACAAATGACATTGGTTTTAATAGAGGAATTGGGACATGAAAAGTATTTGGACCCTGATCATCAGAAGGAGGTGTATCAAGAGACTATGGATGTGATTCAGATTTTACAAGGGGAGATCCAATGTCTAAAGGAGAAATCAAAGAAGTTGGAGCAAAGGAAGAATGCGGAGGCTCTAAAAGAAGACCTGGATGAGGTCAAGGAAGTATGTAGGATGTTAAGACAAGAGAATATTATTCTCTTACAAGGAGAATGGCTGAGGGAGAAGGTACCACACACCAGAGCCGAGCACAAAAGATAGGTTTTGCATGTAAACCTTCCTCCTCATAGCCTTGACTATGATAAGGAGATTACGTTGATTGCGGTTGTTGATGGATGGGTTCTAAGAAATATCCTCATTGACACAGGAGTGAAGGTCAATGTTCTTACCTTAAATGTCTAGCATTAAATGGGAAGGCCCACATTACAACTATCTTCGAATGTGTTATATATGGCAAAGTATACTAAAGTAATGCCCATTGGAGTCTTGAAGGATTTAGTTATCACCATTCAAGGGGCCAAGTTCACCGAGACTTCAAAGTATTGGCACTTGCCGAGGTAGAAAACTTTCCAGCATTGCTTGGGTGTCCATGGTGTTATAAGAACAATGTTGACCTACGATTTAACAAGGGGTATATCAGCTTTGAGAACAAGGAAGAAAGGATGATTATCCCTTTAACAGATGGGAAATTAGAACCCTATACTAATCCCTTAGGAGAAGAATTACTTGATAGAATCTATGTACAATCCATCATATATCCTGAGATAATTCATCCCACAGAGGGAGTTATCTAGTTTGAAGATGCTCAGTCCTTGAGTGATACCACTAGCATGGCATGTGAAAATTGGGCGCATGGGACTTATGAGTTAATTGGGTGACAATTGAGAGGATTTTTGACAAGGGTGAAAAAGGAGCGTTCGTTTAGGCACCTAGGAGGAAATAAGTTTCCAAGTTACTCTGGAGGAGCATACCCTGAAATTTTTCTTGCGAGAGATGGAGGCTTAGTTATAACCTACTCGGAACTACAACACGCTTGTGGGCTACACATCAGGAGAGATTCCTAAAATGGTGTGAAGTAAGAATCACATTTTCTGTAAGGTTCTCTAGAAGTAATGCACCCACTGTCATACAAGATTACCATGGTAAAGGGACTCCCTCATTTCATATCCAAGTGTGTGAGAAAGCCTAGATGGGAAGCATAGAAGCGTTACCACCTTTGTTATGGGAGCATAATTTGTACCCCACCTTACAAGGTTTTGCACTTGCATGGTATATTCATTTGGAGATGCATTGTCAAACAAGTAATTGGTAAGAGTTGGCAGCTGATCTCATTCAAGCTTTCGAGAATAGGAGTACCAAGCCATTAGTGGATAAGGTGTTGCAAGTAATCAAGCACCTTACTATGGGATATAGTGCTATGGAAAAAGATAGGCTACTGGAATTGCTAGGTGAGCCTTATTTGGAGACGTGCCTAAATGAAGAAGAATCAGAGGAAGTACAACTTGAGCACGCATGCATGGAAAAGGAAAAAGGAAAAATGGTCTATGTATTAGATGGTGAAGAGATGGAAACTTTGGATACTAACCATTTTCAAGGTACGCGCGAGGTCATAAATAGTGTTGATGAGTGATAACGCACCTATCATGAGCCCTTAAAAATAAAGAAGGTTAAAATTGGGACATAAATGAAACCTAAGGAAGCTATCATTGGGGATTATTAGTCAGAAAATGAAGTTTCAAAGGTCATTAATCTGTTGCACGAGTTCTAGGATTTGTTCCCTCATGGGTATCATGAACTCAAAGGCATCTACCATTCCTTAGGGGAGATGAAGATCAAGTTGAAGGAAGGTGGGCACTTTATTCGGAAGAGACCTTATCAGATGAATCCAAATATATGTGTATGGGTCAAGGAAGAAATAGGAAAAATTATAGCATCAGGTATTATTGAGGTTGTGGAATAATCAGAATGGATAAGCCCAATGGTCATCAGTATAAAGAAGGATGGGAGGATAAGGATCTGTGTCTACTATAGGGACCTAAATGTAGTATGTGTCATTGATCCTTTTCCAACCCTCTTTACTGAAGAGATTTTGGAGGGAGAAGCTGAGCACGAAGTTTACTCTTTCACAGATGGGTTCTCAGGGTATCACCAAGTCAGGATTGCAAAGGAAGACCAGAGAAAGACAAATTTTTCCACTGTATGGGGAACTTTTTCCTACACTATTATGCCTTTTGGATTGAAGAATGCACCTGATGTGTTATCGCACATCGTGGTACAAGCATTTCAGGATTTCATCCATAAATTTCTTAAAGTTTACCTGGATGACTGGACTGTGTAAGGGTTGGTGAAAGACCATTGTGACAATTTGAGGTTGATGTTTGAGAGATGTTGACAATTAATTATATCCCTCAACATTAAGAAATGTGTCTTTGTTACTCCATTTGGAACCCTGTTAAGACATATTATACGTAAAGAAGGATTACTAGTGGATATCGCCAAAGTTACAGTTTTTATTGGATTAGGGGAGCCTACTAGTCAAAGCACAGTACACAAATTCCTTAGGCATACATGGTACTACAAGAAATTCATCAAGGGGTATGTTAAAATCACCGCACCCTTGGAGGAACTGCTAAAACACAAGAGTGCCTTTCATTCGGGAGAGGTGCAATAGAGGGTGTTTGACAATTTGACGGATAGGCTTGTCACGGTACATATGCTACATTTTCCTTCTTGGGATACGCCTTTTCATGTGCATGTTGATGCCACAGGGAAAACTATGGGAGTAGTACTAGCACAACCTGGTGAATGGATTTTTGATCATCCCTTGTGTTTTATCAATAGAAAGTTGACACCAACAGAGCAAAATTATACAACTACTGAGTGTGAAGAATTTTCTATGATCTACATGATGTACAAGTTTAGGCAGTACATATTGGCAACACCATTTATATTCTACACAGACCACATGGCATTGAAGTACTTAGTCAAAAAACATGTTTTACAAGGGCACATATTCCGTTGGGTCCAATTATTCCAATAAATTGAGTTTATAGCTGTTGTAAAACCCAAGAAAAGTAATTCAAGACTTGACCACTAATAAAGGATTAACTCAGGAAAGGATGCACAAAGAATCGAGGATACCATGCCAGACACGCAACTATTTATGTTTCAGTGTGTGCCCTTAGACTTAGAAGATATCATATTGTTTTTGAAAACAGGTGTGGCATCGGAAGGGATGAAGGATCTGGAAAGGAAATAGTTATCAATACATATCGTACCCTACATGTTGATTAGTGGAGACCTATGTAAGTTAGGTCATGATGAGGTTTTGTGCTGATGCGTATTGTAACATAAGCACATGGCAATTATGGAGGAAGCGCATGGTGGGATTATAGGACACTATGCAGGGAATGCTACTATGTGAAATATTTTACTAGCAGGGCTTTGGTGGGAAACCATCTACCAGGATTATACTGAGTTTTTTAAGGCCTGTGACCACTACCAACACCTTGGAAAACCTAGGAAGAGGGATGAAATTCCCTTGCGACCAATAGCCAGCACTGAAGCATTTAAAAAATTGGCAATCAACTTTGTAGGACCAATTTCGCCAGCTGCGCGAAGGTTGCAGTATATCATTACTTGCACTGATTACTTGACACGATGGGAAGAGGTAGCACCTAGGAAGGATTGTACCGCAATGATAGTTATATTTTTATGGGAGAACATAATCAGCAGGTATGGTTCTTCTTTAAGCTTAACAAGTGATAGAGGTACACATTTCCTCAATGAAACGGTTAGGATTCTGTTAGCCAAATTTATGGTGGCTCATCACAAGACTACCCCTTATCACCCTCAAGTGAATGGAACTGCTGAGGAATTTAACAAAATACTAGATCACACGTTGACTAAGATCTGTGACTTTGGAAGACAATATTGGGATGAAAAAGTATCAGCCATTCTATGGGAATACATGACAACCTACAAGAGGTTGAAAATTTCCACACCATTTAAATTGGTGTTTGCCGTGGAGGTTTTTCTGCTAGTTGAATTCATGTTACCATCATTGTGTAAAGCGCATGCAGGAGGCTTAGATGATGAAAAAGCACTGGAAGAGAGGATTGATAAGTTGATGCAGTTAGATGAAAGTAGATCACTTGTTAGATGGAGTTAGAAGACAGAAAAATCAAGACAAAAGGCATGGCATGATCATTATATCAAGAACAAGTAGTTTTAGGTTGAGCAGATGGTGTTGTTATATGATTCCAAGTATCTACACCATCCTGGGAAGTTGAAAGTTCATTGGTTGGGACCCTACATCATCTTGTACATCCTTGATTTAGGTGCTTTCTAGTTACAGGCGCTAGATTGAATGAGATTACCAGATCAATTCAATGGGAGTATACTGAAGCCCTACTATAAATAAGTCTTCTTGGTGTTTGTAAATAAGGCAGTATTTATAGTTAACTTATAATTTCCCTTTATGCTTTTCTTTTCTTTTGTTTCCCTTTCTTGTTGTTTGGCCCTTTCTTTTTTTTTTCATTTTACACCTTGTGCACCAGTAACCACATTATTTTTCCAAGGTTGTGTATACGCAGAGGACCATACATCTACTTTAGTTTGGGATGGCGTAATGTAAAGCAAAGTATAGGCCTGTAATACAAGTTGAGTGGCCTAGTCGAAGGAAGCACGAAAGGTTGAGAAATCACATGAGGAAACAATGGATGATAAATTATGGTGTCAAGAAGGTTGTAAAAAGACCATGTAAAAAGAATGAAGAGTGCAAGAACAACATGAGGTAGGTGAGAGAAAAAATTAGGTAAAGGATAAAAGAAGTGCCTTTGGCATTGTAGACGCGTGCGTAAGAGTCTTCGGTCAGATTGAATTTTTGCGCGCCATAAGGTTGAAGGTTTTTTTCACAGGATTAAATGCGTGAGTAAGGGTGATTAAAGTTAGTCTAGTGGAAAAATACACATTTAATGTTAAAGTAAATTGGTAGGCGGTATAGCATTTATTGCTGGAGGGAAGCAAAAACTATAAATATAAGGTCGAGCTAGTCATTATTCTATCTTGCTATTACGAAGTTAAATCACTCTTGCAAACTAGGGAATCTAGGGAGATTTGTGCGAAGGAAGAAGAATATGAGAAATCTTAGTGTGTGACTAGAGTGGATTTGCAAACCAGGAGGAAGGAGTACACATGCGTGAGAGAATTTAGTTTATAGTGCGCCATCTTGTGGAAGGTGTTCCTAGTTAGGGTTTGGAAGCTAGGGCATGGAGAGAGAAGGATTTATTCCAGGAGTTGAGCTTCGGAGTTGAGTTTGGAGTTAAGCAAAGTAGCATAACAGAGTAAGAAGTTTTTAGTTTATCCTGACAAAAAGCATGGCACCTAAGAAGGTGACCATTTCACAAAGAAATAGAAGGGCAAGGGAAATGGAATAAAAACCACTGCCATCGTAAGTTCTAATGAATAATGGTATGCAAAAATGAAATGGCATCCCATCGCGAGTTCCAATGAAGAATGGTATGTAGAAATGAAGATTAGAGTTGGTTCGTCCAACTAAAATATGACACCAGATGGGATGCCTATATATAGTGACAAGGTGTAAGTGAAATTGGAGAAGGCAGGGTTATTACAATTGTATGAGTTACCTTACTTTGGAAAGCCCGAGTACCTTTATCAATGATTAATATCATGTGTGCATGAGGATCACTTCTATTTTGTAGGGTACAAGATGCGCATAACATCATAGTTGATATCCAAGTTCACAAGCCTTATTTTTAAAGGAGAAACTATAGATGATGATCTGAGCAACAAAGGGGCTATCAAAGAAACAGTAGTAGTGAATGACTATAAGAAGGGTTCACGATACTTTGACATCGTAGAGATTCCAGACCCTATTATGAGGATAGCCACACACTTAATGACCAAGCTTAATGATCAAGAATGATGGATGCAAGTGAACAAGGCTTGCCTAAATGTATGTCAGAAGATATCAGAGGGAACCATCTATAAATTGTTTGCCTTCATTGCGGATGAGATCATAAGCAACGCACAAGAAGGAAAGAAGATACTATTCAGCAACATCTTCCTCACCATTGTCTTTTCAAATATTGGAGTACAGATGGGCTAGAGAAATTTTTTTGGGAGCATCTAGAAGAGAGCCCCTCACCCACAAAAAGGTTTGAAAATTACACTTGTGAAACCATGACGGCTGCTCACAAAGCACACCTGGAGAAGTGGTACAAATGAATGCGTGACACATTCGGGGTAGAGTGGAGGATCCCAGAGTAGTTTCCTACACTTTTTGATGGAGAGGTAGAGTTTGTAGTTTACCAACACTTCTGCATTGGCAGGTTCACTTTGACAAATGGGACTAAGGGTCCATGGTGCAAGCTACCCTTCTCAGTCACTGCTCAATACGTTCAGGCAGGGGTCAATAGGTTCAAGGAGACCAAAAGACTAAGGTTTGACCTTAGTGATGTGGACCAAGACCACCATGAGTAATGCCATAAGCTCGTGTACCCTAAAAAATACACATACGTGGAGAAGTTTTTTTCCCATGAAATGCAAATGATGAAGCACATAACGCTGCCGATCACTAGAAGGACCGCAACAAGGGTGTATCTGCACATATGTCCTAAGTTCGAGAAAAGAACCTATATGGAGAGTGATTTCTCCATTCAAGAAGACCCCACAAGAAGAAATAAGGTCTCACCAAAGAAGAGAGAAAGAGAAGAGGGGCAAGAGAAGAAGGCACAAATTATGCAGACAACACAATCTATGGGTGCACCGGAAGCAGTCGCAAAGCCTAGCACTTACATGCACAGGAAGAAATCTCCTGTCAAGGAAAAAAACCAAGAAGAAGAAGAAGTGCTAGAGTAGGAATAGCCCCTCACACATGATCAGTCACTAAGGAAGATGTCACCTGGTGAAGAAAAATAAAAGGAATAATCTCTTGTACTGGAATCCCCAGTAAGGAAGAAGCAGAAGGTGACAAAAGAGGTAGAATAAGAAGAGACAGATAGTTTAGATGCCTACATTGCCGATAAAGATGATGACGATCCTGAAGGTGGTGAATAGCATCCAGTATCTCATGTACATAACTTGGAGGAGGAGGAAGGTGAAGAGGAATATAACAAGGAAGATGAGGAGAAGAATGACGAGGAAGAAGCGGAGAATCAAGGCAAGGAGGTGAGCGAAGAAGTAAGCACCAAAAACAACATAACCCCAAGCCTCACAAAGGAGCAAGTGGAGAAATCATGAAGGAGTTAGTGGAACAGGAGCTGGAGAGGAGAACGGAATAAATTATGAAGGAGATGGAAGAATAAAGCATTGGGAAGGATTATGGAATCATGGGTGGGGATCCTAAATTTTTAGTAAGATGCACAAAAGTTGTGCGAATAGGTGGGAAGTTTGTAGTGGTGGCACAAGAATAGGGAATGGGATACATTAATGATCCTAGCAAGATGATACGCATGCGTTTCCAAAGCACCGTACTAACAGAGAAACTCCTGGCCATGTCATCATTTGATGAAGAAGGTTCATATCCCCAAACCAGGAAGATGCTATCTTAGGAATTTGAGTCTCATGTAAATGAACCTGAGTTTGAAGTAAGATAGAGAGTGCTAATGAAGTTTCCATAAACAAAGGGAGTAAATCACTTGGTAAACGCTCAACAACTATCAGATGAATAGGTCTATAATGCTCTCAATAAGGTTTTAGTCGAAGTCGAGGCTAGACTATTCGAGATAAATGATAGAGTGAGATTCTTGGAAGAGGAATTGGATTGGAAAAATAAGGATCTCATGGAGAAGAGCAAGGAAATAAAGCAAGAGGAACTGATCAGTTCTCAATTGAGGCGTGAGATGAAAGAAGAAAAATCAAATATCTACGAAGTCCCTAAGAAGGTGGAAATGATTATGGATGCCATTGTCCTAAAGCACCCCGAATTAGCACCACCTGAGTAGAATTATGAATCAGCCTTGCAATGTCTGGAGGATTTGACTTGCATTTTCACAATGGAGAGGTGACCACTCAATTTAGAGTTTGCAGAAGAGGCGCGGGTGTACCAAGAGAAAGAGGAAAAGATGAAGGTTTTTGAGATTGTGGATCAATACAATAAAATTCTTATAGAGGTAAAGGCCATCGCACAAGTCGTTGAAGCTATTTATGACAATTGCGCTGATAGGGATAGAGTGGTAAGAATCTTGGTTACTACCCATGAAATGGAACTCAAGGAGTTCCAAGAGAAAAATAAGGGGAATAGAGTGGAAAGAGATAATACCATATCCAAGGTGGAGAAGAAGTAAGAAGCAATCAAGACCCTGTGAGGCTCAATTGAAAGCTGGCTAAAGGAATTATACCCCCAGATCACCCACAAGATGGATGCACTTGAAGACTTGGGAAAGCAGCTGGAAAGTATTGTTGAGACCATGAGCACCAAATGGGAGGAGATGAGTTTTGAGGAGGTGATCACCCTGGTGGGTGACCTCTATCAGTAAGTGCAAAATGAGGTTAACGCTTGGGAGAAGCTAGAGGTAGAAATAGGGAAGGATTTCCCTCTCCTCTTCTAATAATAAACAAGTTCCCCATTCTTTCATTATTTCTCCCAATTCTTCATTCCTTTATTATTTCTTTCAAACTATTTTAAGATCCCGCCATTTTTTATTCTATTGAAGAGTGTTTCCAAGGACAGAGAACATGCATAGTGTGGGGTGATGTTGGGCCCCAGAATTTGGCTAAGTACAAGAGGGTGCATGGGTGTGGGTTGAAGGTGCATAAGGAAGGGTTCTAACAAGGTTTTGTAGAACACATGGCACACACGCAATGCAAGACAAGTTTGGGGACTTATCCATATTCAAAGTTCTAGGTAGCACACAAGAAAAGCATGATCTGTCTAGCATGCGGAGTGGATAAGGTGCCATCCTGGCGGCTGTAGGATCAAAAAGGAAATATTCCATGCATGTGATGGAAGGTTCCAGAACAACATCATTACACATATTGAAGAGCTTGGATCAAAGGAGGCGTGTTTTATTGGAGGACCACTTGGACACTTAGCAACCGATTTGCTACCGCAGAAGGCATGGCGGTGAAGGCAGAAAGCTATATATAGAGGTATGCAGATAGCATATATATATATATATATATATACATGGATTCATCCTGAGAGAGCAGAGGTGATGGAATAGGGCCGAAGCTTTGGAGAAATATAATGGAGGATTCTATGGGTTGGGATTAGTGAAAAATAGGAGTGATGGTATATTTAGAGGGATGGGTCTGTATTCATCTTCGTAATGTGAAGGACATAGTGTAGTTTTGATGCATGACTTCACTCTCCATTGTTATATGGGTTTGTTATGTCCTCAAGGAATGTGATGTGGTTATTGAACTCATTAATATGAATATAAGACTTTGTTCTGAATCATATATGTGTTCATAAGAATAATCCTAGTGCATTTCCTTTGTGTATGAATCAAGTCTATATGATGTATGTTATTTCTCCTCTATGGATAAATTGATGTGATAACTCATCGTAGGTTCTCAGAATGAACACATGTTTTCTTCCTTTCTTTTACATTTGAATATCTATCATAAGATGATTCATTCTCACAAGACTCACATAAAGGAGAGGCTCGGCACCCGCACATGCCTTGGGTGAGTGCCCACTGGGTGCTAGGCCAACGTGCATGGGATTTTACTGTTAATCTAATGGTATAAAAATTACTGTAACACTGAGCAGTGACAAATTTGATATAAGATGCACAAAAACACGTAAACTTTCTTTTCAATATGGCCCACGAAGTAGCGTCTGAGCTACAAAATGAGTGTATATCACTAGACCCTGTGAGTGTCATATAATCCTCGTAATTAGCAATTTATTGTTCCTCTATCAACCAAAAATATCTACGAACTGTGGAATTTTCTTGAGAACCTTGGGCCATGTTGTCAATACACCATTCCACTATGGTCTTTACATATTTTAATTTAGCACCATCTTTATACTTCATCTCTTCTATTGCAAGAGCTCTTTTCACACGTGCCTCTACACAGTCAAGCTCTCCTTTTCCATGTCCAACCTTAGTGAAAATCTAAATATGTTGCACACCCATCTTGATGTGCATCTTGCTCATCCAATAAAACATTTTTGAATTCTTAAAATGAGACATGTAATTATCTGACCATATATAATGTTGATTGTAGCGGTTGTCCCTATCAGACAAGTTTCCATGAAATAACTTGAAAAACCCTTATATAAATTTAGTAGAATTAGTATGATCATCACTGATATAAAACTGGTACTCTCTTAAAAAAAAATCGATCATTCTTTGTACTGTCAGAAGAATGTATAAATGTTATATGCACAAAAACGGCAACATGTACTAAGTTGTAATATTGCGATTGAACCTCCATTTGTTGTTGCAATGTGCAATTCTCTACAAAATAGACCACTAAAATAATAGGTCCAATAGGAAATGTGTCTTTGCATATCTTGAACTATTCATTCATCCATCGAGCTTTGTGTGTATGCCTAGCATACTCATAAACAATTTCATCCTTAAATTTTCTCATAAATTGAAAAACAGGCATATGTTAAGTAACTAGGTCACATTGTTTAGACTCCTTTCCATCTTTCAAAGGGTATGGTACTGATTTATTTATCAAACTCAACTAAATTATGTTTTATTTCACCTCCAATTTTCTCATGGATGTAACTTTCCAATTTAGGTAATCCACCACACATACCACAACTTCCATCTAAATAATCCTAACTATAAAAAAATTCCAACTTCTCTTTCACAAAATATCATAGGAATGAAATCCCTAGAAGATATTGGTGGAACTTGAACACCACATTTTGATAACACATTTTCATAATAAAAATGAGAATGAATACGTAAAAATTTAGCATAATGCATCGCAAATTCAACATGTTTCCTACAACAAGTGGTGCAAGTATGGTTGATTTTCACATAGAATGGTTTCAACATTTCAAAAAAAATTGACTAATTTTAATTTCTAGATGATCCCATTCAAACTTATGAAAAATTTGAGTTTGAGTCATATCTAAGAAATGCTTTGGATGTGGTTCGTGATTACTAGAACCAACTCTTTATTTTACAAAATCTCTTGTATCAGGTGAAACTCTAGTGTTATCATGCCAAAATTGAATAACAACTTCTCTTATAGCATCAGATATATCTTTGTCTTTACACGGTGCTCTAGCAGAAAATTCCCAAAAATCAGTGTTATTGAGTGATTGAAGGATATTACGTATTTCAATTGCTTTCATTATATTTTTTTGATTAACTTTCAACATTTGACTTGTTTGCATAATCAAATGTTGTTTTTTGTTGATTCACTTACAACACTAGTAGTAAGTACAAGACGTACAATATTACTACCCCTTGTGTGTCTCTTGACACCAACAATGTGATATGCATCATGAAGGTTTTCAAAAATTGTAGAGGTTTGACCACGTATATTATATGTTTTCAATCCTAAAGTTTTTAATGTAAGTCTCATTTTAATCAATTTCCTCAAACTAACCAACAGCTGACATCTTTGGGAATCATTTAAATTTTCAAAATGATTATCCCAAATTTCAGTGGATTTTCCTCTTATTTGTCACTCAGAAAGTTTCTCAGACATTGGTTTCAAAATGTTCTCATATATTTCAATAAAATAATTAGGTTTCTTAGGTAAAATTCTAGGAGGTGTTTTTGTCAAATTTTGCTTGTCTACAGTTTCAACCTGATTTCCTGATTCACATTTTCATTGTCTCCTTCAATTTCAACATTAACTACATCTCGAATATTTAATTCTTCTTCAACATTTATAGTAAAAACATTTTCATCATGAGTATTTAATTCATCTTCAACATTGATAGTAGAAAAGTTATTTGGATCCCCATTACTTACAATAGTAGGGGTTGAAGATGAACCTCTTCTTGATTCATGAAGATTCCGTATTTGCTCATCATTTTGAAATATTTTTTACCTCTAATTCGTCTAGTGTTTTTTTACTTATTAAATTCCTTTTTTGACTTCGTTTCTTTTCTCCCATGATGTTTTGCTTCTGGTGATAAGAAAAATGTGTAGAAACTGACAAAAATCCGTAGTAATTCATACAGTAAGGCCAAACAGTAAAAATCACATGGTAATTCGAACCTTGGGATGCATGTAAATATGATTTAATAACTGTAATCATGCTTTATAAGGTGTTATTGTGGTTCATACAGTGCAATCATTATTTTAATATTAAACATCATGATCATGGTTTATAAAGAGCGCTCATGGTTCTATCTGTATCATCAAATCTGACCCTCAAGGCTCGAAAATCTCTTTTTTTCACAACTAGAGCTATGGGAGGTCATTATGGCATGTAAAAGTCCAAAAACTTTAAATTTTCTCTTCCGCGGGCTTGAACCATGCTAAAAATTTGAAAAAATCTCACAAAAATGGTATCATCGCGTAGGGGAGACTGTTAGCTTCATAGAAATATTGATTTTAAAGTGAATAGAATAAGATAAATATCATTTTATAATTTTTTACTAACAGTATGTCTTTAAGACATTTTTTCCCACAAATTTTCATGTCTACATTTAAGACTGCAACTTTTGTTTCGCTTATCAAAATGTAATAAAACATATACCATCTCAAGCATGGAAACATTTTATACATGTTAATATATATATATATGATTTCAATATTTTTTTATATAGCTATGGCGGGAAAATAGAAATTGCTCCAATTTCTAAAAAAATTCAAACCACTTTCGAGGAAAAAATCATAAAAAAAATATTGCTCGAAAAAATACAATATAAAATACATCCTAAGATAGATAGTGACATCTAACTTTCACCAAAGGAAAAAAAAACAAGATTTGGTCATCCGAATCGCGAGAAAATGGACCACAATCTTATAGGTTTTTTCAAAAAAAAAAAAACAAGTCATATAATGTTGAGTGTTTAATATAGCTAAACTTGTCCGTTTTTAAAAAAATTAGTAGTTTAGAAACTAGATTCCAGATGCTATGATTCATATTTATATAATTTTTTCTAATTTTGAGTGTGTTTATTTATAATAATCCCTAAAAGTTGATATTTCACTATTTTTTGCAATATGACGTCCACTTATGACCCCTTTTTGGTCCACCAACTTGCTACACTTACCCAGGTCTGAACTATGATTGTGTATTGTTGAATGGGGTGGTTGTTTCACCCAATGTGTGCCCTCTCGTTTAGGGTGCATGCGACATCACTAGGAGAATGAGGCCCAAAGGAGAGGGCCAGATGCTAATATGAAATTAATACCTTGTAGGGGGAGGAAATGTGCATGGTAGAAAATAAGGCACATGGAAACAAAGTGGCTAGAAACATGTGTTAATGCAAATAAGAAAAATACGCATATAGAAGACAGAGTGTAATCTATCAAGAAAGAAGACAATATAGACCATGAAAAATAGGTTTCAAACATGGGACATTGCTCATAATGTCGCAAGACAATCAGGGCTGAAGTGGAAAAAATCATACAATGTGCACACAAGACAAAGGGCAAAGCCCACAAACAATGAAAAATAGTAGCAGCGAAAAATCAGACAACTATGGTTGCAAATAGTTCCTACAAAAAAAATGTTGCACATGATGTACTCGTTATCATGTTAGACAGATATAAATTATGTCAAGATGTGTATATATCAATAGAGTAGTGTGCTAGTAAGAATAGGAAATAGTATAAAATGAAATAATAGCACCTGTGATATGTTCGAAGTAGATGCCCCCATGAGACATTATGGGACTGGTAAAAGGTATATTGTCAATTATCTATGTTGTGTGTAAATATTTTTGTAAATTCTACATTCAAAACTAGAAGGTAATTGAACACATAGGTGTATACAGAAAATATAATGACATACTGAATATTTTTCTAGCATAGTAAGAAAAGTGTACGTGTGAGTATAAGTAAGAAAGAATAATGTGCAACAAAAATATATAAGATTCTTGTGAGTGTGAATGGAATGGAATGAAAATTGAATGTGATAAGATTCAACATGCCCCTAGAGAAAATGTGGATGAGTATGCATGAGATGAGGTGCATTTAGAAAATACCCCTTAGCAGTCGAGAATGAACAGTAGAACAAGAGTGCATCATCAAGAAATTATTTGAATATGTGTGCTAGAAATATATGATCAATGAAGCATATAACATACAATGTCTGAATGTGATAAGGTTCATTTCAAATTTAGACCCTCACCAATCGATTATGAACTATGGAACTATATTACATCATAGGGTGGTGTGTTGTATGAGAATGTGATTCTTATAAATATGTTTCGTGAACATGTAGAGTGTGAAATGTGTCATGTGTATGATGTGAGGTTCATGGATGTAGTATGCCCTAAACATTCCAATGTGAACCTTAGCATAAGAGTGTGTCATATGGTAATGTGTTGCGATTTATGCGTAATATTGTTTAGGATGCATAATATTAAGTGGTTTTTTAAGTGGCTTTCCCAGGAGAGTGGCAAGGTGATATACACCACACCCAAGTTTTTCTATAATGACATAAGGACCTTACTAGTTAGGTTTGAATTTTCCCTTGAGGGGGTCTTCAACATTTTTGTTTTTCTTATTTTATTTTAGTACGAGGTCACCCACATTGAACTTGTCAGGGTGATTTTTGCTATTAAATTCTTATGTGATGCGAGATTGATATACCTAGATATGTTTAAGAGCTTGGACACAGTGAGCATCAAGCATTTCAATCTCATGTAGGCAGTTTTTGTGATATTCATTATATTTTAGTATTCCTTTAAGTGAGCTGGTCCATGATGATGGTATTTCAAGTTCTAATGGAATGATGGCCTCAGTAATGTAAACTAGTAAAAATGGCGTAGCACTGGTGTGGGTGTACATACACTAGTGAGATAAGCCCTAAGAGCATATAGGAGTTGATTATGCCAGTCACCACCGCTAGTGTCCACAGTCTTTTGTAAGATTTTGACAATGGTTTTATTGGTGGTTCTACTTTGCCATTTCCTTGTGGGTAATAAGGAGTAGAGAATGATTTCTTAATTTTGAATTTCACGCAAAGCCTTTTAACATCCTTATTTTTGAAAGAATACCCATTTTGAGTGATAATAGCATAGGGAATGCCAAAGCACGTAATTATGTGATTAGTGATTAAATGACATATATCAATACTAGTAGCAGTGGAATCAATGATGGCATCAATGTGTGGCAATGGAAAAATATCTTTGGGAGAGGCCTTATTGAGATCTCAAAAATTGGTGCAACAATGGACCTTGTCATCTGCATTTATAAATAACATGATATTAGATACCCACTTGGGATAATCCATAGTGCAAATAAATCCAAAATCTAGTAAGCATTGTATTTCTTCTTTAATGAATAGTGCGACCTTCAGATGCATTTTGCAGAATTTTTGTTGAAGAGGTTTCACACTAGGGTGAAGGACAACATTGTGCATGGCTACAGAAGGATCAATATCATGCATATCATTATAGTCCCATGAAAATATATCATAGAATTCATGAATAACTTGTTTGATATCAAATTTTTTAGAAGGCGTGAGAGAAGCAACTAACAAAACCATTCGCGGGTTGGAAAAAGTGTCGAGGTTATATTGAATGGTATCCTCATTGATAGGAGTTAACTAAACCTCTATGTATGGGTCAGTAGGAATAGTATCAAGAGAATCAAAACTTTTAGTAAGCATATTAGACTCTCCAAAATAGGCATGAGAATTAAGAAGTGATGGAGAGCACTTCTTTTGATGAAAAGAAGGGAGGTGATCATAAACTCCGATGTATTCTAAAAGAGATTCATCAGTAGTAAAAATGTATAAATTATCCCAAGCAACAGAAGTAGAATCACTGATGAGGTCTGAATATATTAGAGGAAGTGAAGAAGTATGCAGAGCAGTATAAGCCTCCGAAGAATTTATAAATGGAAGATGGTATCCTAAGCCAATCTTGTTATATTTAGTGGGGAGAGCCCATGGTTATATGACTCCTTGACCATGTGGGCCTAAGCCATTACTGGAAAAACCATAAGGCAGAAAATATTTATATCCAAGACCATATTTGGAGAAATCCTGATTAGATACAGAAGAGGTAGGAATGTCTATGTAATTCTCAATATAATTAAAATATTCGAAAGGTGATGGATCCACTGGAACCTTGTAGACGACTACCTGATAAAGGATTCTAAGCCATGTATAAAGAGTGAAGGAGCTGCATGTATGGCATGGATCCGAGGTTGTGCAAGAATAATATTATAATTAATATTGTTGGGCATTACGTGAAATGGAATGGGTAACGTACATGGCCAGATGGTAATAGGGAGGATGATAATACCTGACACACTTGGGGATATTGTCAAATTCACAAATAGAAATAGATGAAGGAGACAAATAGGCCTTGCAAAGACCCAATTGGTGGAGTAATGCAATATAACAAATATTAATTCCTGAGCCATTATCAAATAAGGCAAACTTAACCCCAACATTATTGATACAAATGTGAATATAGAGGGTGGATCATGTTCTAACATGGATTGAGAAGGAAAATCACCTTATGTGAAAGTAATGTGATATTCATTGTGAGATAAAGCAGAAGTAAACTTATGATACACATACTCAGGCAGGCGAGGTATGAAAATGAATATAAGTGTTAGTTAGGTAAGACCTTATTTTACTGATGCAATTAGAATGATCTTATAAAAAGGCATGGATGGAAACATCCATGATGAGAGAATCCTAAGGAAAAATGAAAGAAGTGATGAAATGAAGACCCAAGAGAGTTTGAATGAGATGGGCTCACCAAATGACTTAACAAAAATAGAATTTTTAAAACACTAGATATTTCATAGTCACATGCAAGAAATAAAACACTAAAGTACATATTTGACCCAAGCAATAAGCTAAATGAATTTGAAAACCCTAAGTGCAAGAGAAGGATAGAATACTTAGCCGATTTCATAATTAATCTCGAAGTACGCCTTACTAGAAAAATGATGAACATGAGGAAAATATCACAACTGTGCTTATAATATTCTGTGAATGTCGGATATGGCTAGACTGGGGCGTTTGGGTGTTGTAGACTACTTATGGGCACCCATGACTACGTAGAACCTCAAAAAATGAGATTTATTATGTCACTACCATTTGTTGTTCGTCACCCATGTGTTACACTATGCCCATAATATTTTCCTATAACTTGCAAAAAAAATGATCTCCTACAAAATCCAAAAAACACATCAAATCCTAAAAAGAAAAATATGCAAATGGGGAGTAGAACTAACCCCGGTGGTCACCTAATAGAGTGAGCTTACAACCAAGTTCTGCACTACATTTTAAAATCCTTTTAGTTCTCATACGTGTGTGTAAGAATCACTCCTTAGGTGGCTCTTGTGAAATATGCACTTGAATAATGACAAATAACTAGATGTAACCATGTAAGTAGATGTGTGGATGGACAAATGAACTTCCCCTCCTATGTTTGTTTGCAGAAAATGTAGTCCCTTGTCCCTTGAATGAAGCTAGATGGGTGTTTTGATTCTCATGAAATGCCTTTGGATGTAACCTTAGCTAATAGCAATAGATGCTTAGAAATTTCTCCCTTATTATGGTCACATAGCTTTATATTTATTTGATTCCCTTGATTGAATTTTGTAGCTAACAACTAGAAGGCCAACCCATAAGAAAATAATATTCCCAAAATATAAAAGATGCCCAAAATGAGTGAGTAAAGTAAAGAGATTTTGGGGCGCATGGGCTCTATCATCCTTTCTTAGAGCTAGTGTCTAGAGTCATAAAAGATAAAGCAGTGAAATATCAACTGGGATGTAGGTTGTAAGATGCTAAAAAGAAGACATGAAACACAGAAAAAAGGCCAAAGATATCTTTCAATTGCTAGTTTCCTCACTTAGGAATCATATGAGTAGTATTATGTGATTAGGACCTATAAATGTACCGAGATTATGTGATTTAGTTTCTATAGAACCTATATTCATGATTTAAATGACTCTAATCATCTTTTACAGGTCAAATGTGATTTCATGAAGCTCCCGGTATGCTCTTGTCATGAGAGTTGAAGTCTAAAACTCATTGCATCTTAATTTTCCTATATAGGATTGTCAGAAAAGAATGAATTTTAAGTTGTCTTGTTAATTTCACCTTACAAATTGTTGTCATGCAAATGTGCAATAAAGAAATTCATAATTTCCAAGCACGACAACTATACCCCTGTGCCAAAATTTTCATGTTTTATCATTCCTATGCACCCCAGGTCAAATCCTTCAATCTAGTCACCCCCTATTTCATGTCAAATTGTTCCCCTAGGTGATTTTAGGAAGTTTTAAAAAGATGTTATCTTCTGGCAGTATTGGGAAGGGCTATCGCCAACCTTCCCAGGACTAGATCAAACCCCCTAGAGAAAAATGGAAGGGCCAAATTCAACATGGAGGTAAATTAAAGTCCTTAGAACATCATGGAAAATATTTTGGAAGGTTTGGGGAAGTTTTGAAAGACTTGGAGCAGTCTAAATGAAAAGTAGGTTTCATAAGCTTAGGAAGTACACTGGCCTAAAACACCTGTTGAGCTTTAGAAGAAGATTCTGGAAGCTCAGGATGGAGTTAGGAGTAAAAAAAACATCACCAGAAAGATAATTCTAAGGCCTAAATTATGGTGAAATCATATTTTTCACAACACTTTGGTACATCAGGTCTGTAGACAATTTTTCTCTGGAATAGGTGGAGTACCAAATCACAATTCCACTTTTTCAGGGCTCAAATGGATGAATCAAGACATGAGACCCACACCATTTGATTCAAAAGGAAATTTCTAGTCAGGATCATATACAATTTCACCAATAAAATTCCATAGGGAGCTCAAGTTATCATCATTCCAAGCTACCCTCTTGGAGACAATTCAGGAGTTAGTCAATTTTCAGGAGGACATGTGTCAGCACTAGGATCCTCACAGGATTTTATGTCCCCGACGTCCCTAAGATTAGGTAAAAAAACCTTGGAAAAATACACCCATCACCCATGTGACCTTCATACTTGACAGCTCAGCCCCTAGGTGCATTTTTGGAGCTCAAATTCCTTGTCATTGGATCGAGGACACGTGTCAGCTCTAGGACTACTATGGAATTTTATGTCCCTCATGTCCCTGAGGCCAGGGATAGAAGACATAGAAAAATGTGCCCATCCCATATGGGGAGTTTTTTGGTAATCCACGTGACTGGCTTTCAGCCCCCAGTGCTTCTAGTGCTTTTTCAAGTGAATCCCCTGTCATCGGATCAAGGACACATGTTGTCCTCTTGCTCACCGTGGAATTTGATGTCCCTCAAGTCCCTGAGATCAGGGAAATTAGACATGAAAAAATGTGCCCAACCCTTGTATGAGCATTTTTTGAATATTAAAATTTGGCACTTAATCATTTCTTCCTCATCATTTCTCCTTCACAGCTTCTCACAATGCCATGGCCTTGTTCTTGCTTTTCCAGACT
This sequence comes from Taxus chinensis, assembly GCA_019776745.2. NCBI lineage: Eukaryota > Viridiplantae > Streptophyta > Pinopsida > Cupressales > Taxaceae > Taxus > Taxus chinensis. The sequence continues at coordinate 22,334,127 of CM034151.1, forward strand.
CCTAGTCTTCCATTACTGATCTAAACCAGCTCCATCATGGTCACCAAACTCTCCACACCATGAAAACACAACAATATTAGAGAAAAAGGTGTTGAAGAAATGAATAACAGGAAGAAAATGAAGTTTTTTTGCCAGATAACCATGAAGTCACCTGATTGAGAAATCTTCATATCTCCCAAGATACAAGTCAGATTGAGGTTCCATCTTCTACAGACTTCCACATTTTTCAAGACAATCATGATACGATAAATGGGAGGTCAAATGGTTCTTTGAATAATTTTTTCCAACAAAATCCTCACTTCGTGTACCGGATCACATTCATCATATTTCCCATCATTCTGGCAATGGAAATGAGCTAAAAACTTGCACACAAGCTCTAAATGAAAAACCTATCCCAATGGAGTTGATTTCATAGCAAATGGAGACAAAAACCAGACTTGCAATTTTCAAGCTCCATTAATGGCCACCATGGCAGCTTCATGCTCGAAGCCACTGTCAAGTGAAAATTTTAAATTTTATTTCCTGGCATTCTAGTGGGAAACATTATGTGAAATTCAGAGGATGTGACTGTGACGATGAGCCAAATTTAGAAAAATAGACTCCATCGTAAACCGAGCACTAGAAATCCACTTTCTAACAATAGTAATCTTTCCTACACATATTTGTTATTTTTGGTAAGTCTTCGTCAAAAGTAGCTGTGGAAAAGGAAGTGTGCAATGAAGACCTTCAAGAATCCAGAATGATTATCTAGAGCAGAAAACAGTGAAAATGATCACTTACTAAAAATAGTCTCTTATATAGGTGCTTACCAAAAAAAGTAAGTCACCCCAAGAAGTGGTCAAAGCAAAGGCAGTGTACACAAGATCGAATGAGGGAGTTCATCGCATCACGATGGTTGAGAAGAGGAAAAAATCACCTCTCACTAAAAATAGTAAGCCTTCCATCTGGACACTTACTATTAATATCAGGTTGTTCTCAAAGGGCAAGTTTGGCACAATGATACATAGAGGGGTGATCATCTCAAGGAACTGGACAATTTTTTTTACACTCACTACATAGTTTGGGTCACAGGTATATCGTACGTAGGCTAGGAGTTACGGTCAACAGCGAAATAGTTCACTCAACTTGGTGAGCATTCATGAGCTAATTTGAAGGAGTTTCATAGTGTGCAAGGAGTTCAAAGATTTAAAGTCTCACTGCATTTGGATCTTTCCATCAACGAGGACCAAGGGACTTCATCGAGAATGACATCTCTTCTTCTTCTTCTCTCTCTCTTTCTCTCTCCTCTTCCCCCCAACTTTCTCTCACTTTCCAATATTCTAATTTCACGTTGGGGTTGCACTTTTTCATATTTCATAATGTTCCTAATGTAATAAGTCACCTTTATCTTATAAAATGGGACTTAATATTCTCCTAGGAAGTCAAAAAGTTTTAATTTGCAGGACATATGAAAATCCATTCGGGAGTAAACGATAAGTCACCTCTCATTCTATAAATTATAACACCATTCCCATTTCAAAGGGTTGGTCATTAATTTTATAAGCTCAAGAGTGCATTATACCTTGAGAGAACAAATGAGATAGCCAAATTCTTCATTTCCCCCACTCTCTATTTTTCATCCATTCTCATACCATGTACAACTTGGTCTAAGCAATCAATACAAGAAGGAGTTTCAAGCCTTTTTTGACTAAGGGGTTTATTAATACCTTGTAATCATAAATTATATTTGGTCTTGTTACTACACATAGAGTTTTTTCCTCCTAATTTTAATGCATGTGATAAAACTTCTAATTGATGTATGAAGGAATCTGATTTTCTACTTGCAACATTAGTTCTCCTATTTAATTTCCCACTCCCCTTTCCCTCTCTATAGACAAAATCCTCTCTTGCAGGTATCTGTAAGCTTTGCCGCAGGGTCAGTGGAGTGTCCCTGTTGGATCCTCAATTGAAAGGCCACCACATAAATCCACCTTTTCATGTGCAAGAAAATATGATAGTTGCATCGGTTAAGTAGAGGGACTTAGATTCCCAGAGCATTGGCAATAAATCCACAAGTTTGTCCACCCGACAAATTTTCTCGCCAACACAAATCTACATTTAAGTTGGTGAAGGTAGTGTATTTTCTTTGCTTGAAGTTGTTCTTCCACAAGATGATCATGTGAAGTGAAGTATTGATAATAAGAGACCTTCATATTAGGATTGTCTTGTAGTGCTTCATGAAACAGAGAAATCAGTCCCAAAAAAAATCCTATTTCACATGATAAGATAGCTTCAGTCAGTGATTGATATCAATATATGAAGGTTTTTTTTGGTTGCTCGAATGTGCACCCACATCTCAAACCTTGGAAGGGACGAGGTGTTTGAGACCACAATGGAATCGTCCCCAAGTTGTGGGACCTTGTGCACTCGGGACGGATCTCCGGATAAGGCCGGTTCCTTTATCTAATTCTACTGCTATTGCTACTCCTAGTGATGGAAGGGAAAAATAATCTAATAATGCCAAGGGACGAGGGATAGAAGAGTGACATGAAAGGAAACTACAATAAAAGGTGATAGCACCAGAAAAGAGGGATGAACATTATCTTCTCTGAGTGAGAATGAAAGGAAATGCGTGAAAGGAGGCTAGGCATGAGTAGCAATGCTAAACATGTTATCACCGTATCGTTCTCATGGAAAACAACTAAATAAATAACTGTAAGGGACATGAAATGGCACAACCATCACGCAATGCAAAAGAAAAGGAAAAAGGAAAGAATGAAAACACGTTAGGATAGAGAATAGTCATAAAACGATGCTTCTATTACTTCCAGAAATACACAGAGCTATTACAATGATGAAGGAGGATGATATCCACATGTAAGAGCCAGATCTAGAAGTCTGCAACTCAAAATACAAAAAGTATGGAGTCCTTAGAAAAATCGTAAGGATCCAGAGAGTCCAACATAACAAATGATTCTATCTCTTATATTTATAGAAGAATCCATGGAGGAAGAAGGGAAGAAGGGGGGAAAATTTGAATTTGAAATGTAACCACCAACAAGAAGCATTCAATTCTTAAAAATCCTCCTGTAGATTTGTGAAATAAGAAAGGAGGGCGAGTCATATCAAATCAGGTGGTTGGAGCAATCATATCTACTTAGAGAGATGTTTCCCATTTCTCACCTACCAGATCCACCAAGAATTTGAAATTAAATTTCTAGCACTATAGCTAATGTCAGTAGCTTTCTGACAAGTCTAGGCACGCACCGATATGAGCTCTATAGAAAAAGATACGGCTGTCAGAATATGTCAAAGTCATCAGTGCAAGCCAAACATGTGGTACATGTGGATTGGCTGAAATGATGGCCAATTGTGTAAATATTTGTCATTTCTACCATGTGCCACTTGTTGATTTGTTGTAAGGATTCAGTGCCTTATTGGTGCACTTTGACTAGTTGCACACAGAATGCTTTGGCATGTCAGAAGATGACCTTAGCACAAAGGAGCACAAAGCAGGGTGCAAGGGATGGGTGCGTGGAGGAAGGAACAGAAGGGCGCGTGTGTGACACATGGGGAAAAAAGGGAAAATAGTAAGCAGAGAATGCATGGTGAAGACACAACTAATACAAAGTGATGGGCACAGCGTGCGAATGGGCCAGGGACTTAACCTGATTGAAGAAATTCTGAGACGCACACAGGGTGAAGAAGTTACTTAGGAAGAAGGTAAAATCATAGAAGGTGGGCACAAGGGAGGATTGGAACAAATAGGAAAAGGAAAATGGAAAGAGAGAATAGAAAGTGCACGAGGGTGCTTGAGGAAAAAGAAGGGGCACCAAGGGGAAACTGCAACCAAGGAGTTATGTTAATTGAACTTGAGTGCGCATAGCCTTCAATGGGGAACTGAGAGCCAAAATTTGTATATAATTTACCTGAATAACTAGGATAGTTATTTGGATAACAATTTCTAAACAAAGGTCTTCTCAAAAAGTTTCTCTAGGTGAAAATGGAAATAGGTCTTCTCTGGTAGGTCATATTTTTTCTCGAAAAATGGGTTTTAGTCTCTCGTGATTTTCAAAAACGGCTGTGTTTTTTCTTAAGTTATGAAGTTATCCTTTCAAAAAAGGCAAGAGAAGGCCTGAAACTTAAATTAAGAATCTCAAATGAGGTTTTCATACACGTGTTGGTATAAAGTTGAAGAATGAAGTGTGTTAAGTCTTCATATTTATGTTTAGGGTTTGATTCTTGAAACCATGACTGAGAAATTCTTGAAGAATCTTACAAACTTGTTCTCTGACCTAAGAAGTGAAGTAAAATATACACCTAGTGAAGTGAACACCATTATTACTATGCCTAGAACGTGACATATGAGTCATAGAAGACAAGGTTATTGTTTATCTTACCAAAACTCTAGATAGGCATCTCTGCATGAGCAAACCAATGTATGCATTAGTGAAGGGTAATTTCATGAAGAAACATTGTGCTAAGATCCTAATAAACCATAGAATGTTTATTCCTTTAGATTTTAAGCTCCTTCATGACTGAGATGTAGATCTCTTTATCTAGGAGTTGGTGTTTGTGAAGGTCTTCAACTCTATGAGCTTCTTGAGAGTGAAGGAAAGACTGAATAAACAGTCTTATGCTCTTCCCATTCTATAAATATATTTTGATTGGTATGAACCTTTTTTTACATCTAAGACACGTGTCTGCATAACTTGGTCTAAGAACATAAGTTTCACTTCCTCGAGAAACAAAATTAGATAACATGTTCTTACACCTAGCTTACTCTTTTTTTTTCAAATGAAGCTTGAAACTCTATGGCATAGAATGAGACATGTTTAGTAGTTATAAGGATTCTTTAAAGGCACTTCTAACATTCTATCTAATTAAAGTGTTATCTCTAATCTCATGAAAAGATCACTCGGTAGAGAATATGGAAGTGTTCTGACATACATTACAAATCAAAGAAAGGAGGTTAGAAGAGATGTTTTTTAGTAGATGAAAGTTGTACAGGAAGTTTAGAGAGTTCCACATGTCATGTTTTGTCTTCAGAGCATCCTTAAGGTATGTGCATTTTCAGAGAACATAACTGATCCTTGTCAGATTATCCAATAACTTTAGAAGTAGTTTTTGAGTAAAGTATTCTTATCTCCCTTGTTCGAGTGAGCAAGTGTGAAAAGTGAATATTTGTTAAATATGAAGGTGAAAATTCATAAATAGGTTCCCTCCATTGTCTAGAAATGATCATCTTTGTACTTGAAAGTGTTGTTAATGTTTGGGAGATATTGTTAATGCATAGTTAAGAGAGATAAGCATACTGGAGAGATAGCTTCTTTTAAGGTGAATATTGTGAGATAAAATTAACAGGGAGAGTCATAAATATGTGAGAGTATCCTGATGTATATAGGTTACTTGATGTGATGAAAAATTGTTTGTTGATGTATGTGAAATGCAAATAAAAATATAAAAGAGTTAGGTAATGTTATGTGAAGAAAGGGATATGAAATAAGTAATTGTTTGAGAGGTTCATTCCCATGAATTTAAAAGTATGATTTGGTGTGTTAAATCACTCTTGAAGGCCTCATATCAGATGTGCAGGTAGATGGTGAATTAATGAAGATAGAGCTTGTGAGCATGTGTGAGGCCTTGTTGAGGAAGGAGGTGTTATGTATGAAAATGAATGCTTAAACATGTGAAGATTGAATGCTTAGAAATGTGATTCAAGGAGTAAAGTGTGACATGAAGATGTTCTTAAAATGATCCTTGTATAACAGTGCCTTGCATCTGGTTAGTTGATCAAAAGAGAGGTGAATTAAGGGGAGAACTAAGAAGAAGAATGAAATGATCTAGAGTTCACAATATGTTGTGTGAGAAAACAAAATCAGAGTGATCAACATTTTGCAAAATTCTAAGTAGCAAATTAGAAAGTGGTGAGTTGAAGCTTCCCTATAAGTTAAGGATTACAAAAGGTCAATAGGTGCTAGAATAAATATGGTAGTGAGACTTCCGTGCAAGTAGAAGCTTGCTAAAGACTAAGTAGGTGCTTGGTTGAATTTTTTATGTTGAGTAGATATCATTGTAAGATTTACCGCAAATTCTTATCCAAGGTAATACTTTGATTTCAGTGGGTTTTTCTCCCTTTAAGGGTTTCCCACATTAAATCTTGTCTCACTATGTTTACTCTCATATTGATTACTTATGAATGTTAGTTTGGCTTAACTATCACAAATTAAATAAAGTGAATTGATTGTTAAAGTTTGAACAAACATTGATTCACCCCCCTCTTAGTGTCCTAATTTCCAACAATTGGTATCAGAGCATGGTTCTATTGAATCAAGTCTAACAACTTGGAGGAGATCGTGGAGGCACAAACATGAGTACATTAGTAGAATCAATCTTGAAGAGGAAGTATGAGATTTCCCAGTCTTTGATAGATGGAATGAAGAAGGAAATAAAACTCATGGAAGATGACCATGATCAAACACTCAAGGAGATGGAATAATTTTCTGGGTATGCATCAAAATATATGAAAGATAAGGAGGATGCCTACCTAAAACATGAAGAAGAACTAAGAATCTTGAAGATTTAACTAGAAGAGGAAAATGAAAGGTTGAAGATGTAAATCGAACTTGAAAATATTTTTAAATCTCTTGATGGAATCTTGGAAAATCAAACACCAAGTGATAAAATAGATCTAGGATTCATAGGAGAATCTGTGGAAAAGAGAGAGGATGAAATGGCTTGTCTAAGCATGCAAAAAAGTATGAATTTGATTAAGGAGACAAGTACAAGAAGGCCTAAGTCAGTTATGTAACCAATTTCATCCAAGTATGAAAGGAATTTCAATGACTATTATTTCTCTTGTCATAACTATGGACATAGGGCTAAGGAATGCAAGAATAAGATCATAGATAACCACCCATGGAGAGATATTATAAGTGAGAAGGAAAAGAACATATTTTGCTTTAATTGCCAAGAAAAAGGTCTTATTTTCAAGTACTGTTTATAAGAAACATCAAGTCATTTTTGGGAAGAACAATACTCAAGAGGCATGAACATGGTAGTGTGCTACAACTGTAACAAATTTGGACAATATGCTAGGATATGTCATGATTTCAAGGCTGCAAATCATAGTAGGAATGACAATTCACACCAAGTCAATAGTAAGAGTAATGTCATATGCTATAATTTTCATGATTATGGGAGTTTTGCAAAGAATTTTTGTCACAATGAGAAATCTAAGTAGAACAATAGACACCACACCTTCAAATAATATGTTAATAAGGTTTCCAACATGAAGATTGATCCTAGAAATGAGTCAAATTCAATTATGCCTAAAACAACCTCTGAAAAGAAGTAAAATGGATATACAAGGTTAAGGAATCAAACTAAAGATTTGAAGAAGAAAGAATGGAAACAAGATAACATGGGCAGATGATGAATAAACACAACATTCAATGACATTCATGTGATACCCTAGTACAAATAATACGTCAACAAGTGATGATAAATCCAACAATAAGGAAGACAAGTCTAGTGAAAATTATGAAGAATATCTACCTCAATTTGTGTTAGAGCAAGTGTATGAGATGCAAAATGTATGTCTATCAGGAACTCAATCAGAAAGTGAAGGCTTAGGAGATGAGGTTGTCACACCCAGGAATGCATCCAAGAAGATTGATAAGATATTAAGGACAAGAAGGGAAATAATTTATTCATCATGTTATTTTGATGATTTTCTCCTATTTTGAGGTGATTTAACAAGGTGGTTCCTTCTCTAGGATTCTAGAAGGCATATACCAACTGAAAGAAGAAAATTCTACTCCTTATTAATCTACTAACCTACAAATCAAGAATTATCCATGATGAAGCTGAGTGAATGGTCCAAAGTATGTTATTGAAAGATAATTACCATTAGGGGTTACCAATTGGAGTATTCATCATCTTGCAAACGTATGTGAAATTTAAGTAATATTTATTTAGCCCCATTGAAGTTCTTGAATTCTCTCCTTTAGTAGTCATGCAAAGAAAGTATGGTCAAGAGGTCTCAATTTTTATGTTGTCTTCCTCTATGCTGTCAAGATTGAATCATGGCTGAGTCATACCTTCTTAGGTTATTTTCATATAAGATATGTCTAACATTCTTGTACAAGTTGATCCCATTTAGCCCAAAAATAGTGTCATGGTAAATTATCTTTGTCTATAGTAGGTCTGATTAAGTCTGGAGAAAATTTCCTTATTTGAAAGAGAGTGTAAGTATCATGTGTTCATAAGGAGTCATAAGTAGGTGTTTCCATGTCCTTCATGTTGTTGGTGTATTGTTTTCATTCTATGAGCCATAAAAGAAGAACTTGATATCTGTCAAAACATGTCATTCATTCAGTAGCAAATTGGAGTTGAGTGAAGTGTTGGTATTGGTCTTTAAAATGTTCAAGAAATGTAGTATCTTCCAAGGGGGATTTGTTCATGGTGCAATTATTTATGTTGAATGCTAAAGGAGTGAGAATAAGGAGCTTAGAGGTCTATGAAGCCTGTGTAAGTTAAGAAAACTTGTCATCTTATAAATAAAATCTCATTTCAGTCTATGAAGAGTCTTTCATGTAGTCTCATGGCATGCTAAGGTCTGCATGTTATGCTAAAATCAGAAATCATGCTTAATATGACAAGGTACATGATTTTGAAAGTTCCTTGAGACAAGAGGAGTTAGTTCAACCCTCAACAAATGTAATGAAGGTCTTGACAAGAAAATTTCCATGTTGGAAAGGTGGTAAAATTTTGAATGCTCTATTTCATCCTAAGAAAGTTATAGCCCTTGTCATGACATTAGCTACATAACTGAAAATGAAATTCTCCAAGCATTAAAATGATTCTAAGCCAAATGTTGAAGATATTTCATGGAAATGAGAAAATCTAATATCTTGCATGGAATTTTGAATAAAGGAGGTTTTTGTAGAATAATAAACCTTATGCAAGTTGAGGTAAGAACTTTTTATGAAATGTAAAGGTGAGAATTGCTTGTTGCAGGTCTAAGAATATCTTTGAGAAAAAGAGAAGATGTAGTTACTCTGAAAAAAGTATTCTAGAATGAAAAGAGATAGATTGAAGTATGATAATATGGTGATCATGTTTCAAATGTTATATTCTCATCAAATAAAAATTTGGTTGACATGAAGCCTCTTCTAGAGGTATACTCAGTAGTAAAAAGGTACATATCCACTGGTAATAGGTGTTTAATGGTGATAAAAGGATAAGAAGAAGCTTAAAAACACATAAGATTGTCGGAAAAGAGGCCAATATTGGATTGGTAAAGACAAATAGTGATGCTTTCGTGCATTTTTAGTTTTTTGCAAGTTTTGGTGAGTCAAAAATAGTGAACTACAGGTTTTATAAGGAGTATTGAAACAAGGAAATGGTTATGAGCATCCAATAGGTGCATGTGAGATGTCTTAGCAATGTGGAAAGTCTAGTAATCAACACAATAATAAAGACAATATGATACACTTTAAAGTGAATTAAGGTAGTATGCTCATTTAGTGTATGGAAAAGAAAAGGAAATAGAGAGCATTGAAAAATTCCTTTAGGACTGGTTAGATACGACTTGAAAAATCTTACGGCTTAAGTGCAAGGTAAGTGTGTGAATTCTTACAGCTTCAAATAAAGGAGGAGTAAATGGGCCCAAGGGGAGTTGCTTGAGCTTAGTTCATGAAATACATATATTTTTTGGATGGCCAAAGTTAAGCTAAAAGGCATTGAAAAATATGATTTAGGGGTCTAAGGTCCAAATATCAAAATCAACTAGATTAAGGTAGATTTGAGCTTGTTCTTAAGCATTGGTGAAGTGAGATATCTGAACATAAAGAGAATAAGTTTAGAGTGATTGGTGGAGACATTTGAGCATTCATTCAAGAAAAAAATAGCAAGGTAGTAAATCTAATCCAAGGGGTAGCTTCTTAAGGTAAGGATATGATTTGAAAATGATTACATGCATGTTTTTGTATGTTGTTGAATGTATGATCCTTTGTCATAGATGTTAAATGGTGAGAGATTTCTATCAGAAACAAGGTACGAATGCTCTGAAGATGTAGGTGTCATTTTTTTCTATTAAAGTTTCTGAGTTTGTTAAAATCAATGACAAAAGTGGAGATTGTTTAACCCTAGTTTATTGGTGTTGTTGTTGATGTTAGGTGGCATTGATGGAAAAGGTGTGAATGGTGAAGTGAGGATCATTCATGGGCATGCAAGTGTATTGGTAGTGCATTATCATCAGTGGTTGATGTTCACAAAGTGAATTCATGATGGTTTTAGGGTGCTATAGGTTTGGTCAGTGAGGTAGGTTCCCACTAGAGGTATGAAGATGATTGGTGTCTTTTTCTCAAGCATCCAACAGGTCTGAAATATTATTTCAAGGATGGACAAGAGATTATAGGGTGATCATCGGGTCAGGTATTGCATGTCATAGTTAGAACTAGCTCGTTTAGGCCTAGTTCTAGATATTAACAAGGTGTAAGAGCTCAAAGAAGGCCATGAAAATCCTAGGTAATCATGGTAGTATCTTTTGAACACTTCCTAGAGCATGTAGGAGCATCTACAGGGCTTACTTTATCACTTGGAGGAAAAAATATAGTTTTCCCTAAAACTTCCCTTGATAACTAGTAGTGGAAGCTTGGACAAATGAGATTGGTATGGACCGTAAAGAATCATTTATGAGAAATAAGTCCTTGGATCATGTATAGGGAGGTGTTTTGGTGATCTGGGTATAGTTTTATTAAATTTTGAAGAGAATTGTATAACTTATTCAAGTTTTACTAAAAACAAATAAAGTAAGAAGGGCTAAAATAGTGACCTGTCTTCTTAGCACCCAAAAAAATTTATCAATACTCATTTTGATAAATCATAGAAAGAATTTTTGAAGAACACTCCAAGACTAGACTTTTGCAAAAAAATTGAGGACAGATGGATAGGGAACAAAAAAGTTCTATTCATTTTACTAATAGAGTTCTTCACTCTTCAAACCTCCTTGAAAAAATAGGCATAAAATGGGCATATTTGTCTTAAAATAATGTTTTAAAGTTGTTATAACCCCTCAGGAGTGTAAAATACTTCCTTTAAGTCAATATGTTGGGTTTTTTGTTCCTTATGGTGGACTTTACCTTACAAGTGTGTTTCAGTTATTGCAAGTTTTGTGTATACTACTTGGTTTAAAGAGACTCAAGTTTAAAATTGTATCATGAATGGTTATCTAAGTTATACCCATGTTTTCCATGGAGATATATAGGGAATCCATGTTGAAAAATTGAACAATATGTGTTAACCTTAGTCATCTTTATGGAGAAAAATTCATGACAAGGACTAGTCTACAGTCAATGAAAACTTGATGGTGTAAGAACCTATATTCATGATTTAAATGACTCTAATCACCTTCTACAGGTCAAATTTGATTTGATAAATATCTTGGTATGATCTTTTGATGAGATTTGAATTCTAAGACTCATTTCATCTAAACTGTCTTGTTTAGGCTTGTTAAGCAAGACCAAATTCTGAGTTGGCTTGTCAATTTCTCCTTAGAAATCTGCATTTAAGTTGGTGAAGGTAGTGTATCTACTCTTTTTGAATTTTTTATTCCATAAGATTATCATGTGAAGTGAATTATTGATAGCAAGAAACTTTCATATCAATATTTTTCTATAGTACTTCATGAAACAGAGAACTCGATTCCAAAAAAAATCCTATTTCTCATGATAAGTTTCCTCAAGTCAATTATTGATATCAGTATGTGAAGGTGTTTAAATAAAGGTATTCTAAAAAAGTTTCTCTAGGTGAAAATGGAGAAATGTCTTCTCTAGTAGGTCATCTTTGTCTTGAAAACTAGGTTTTAGTCCCTCGTGATAGTAAGGAAAGACTGTTTTTTTGCTTAAGTCATGAAGTATCCTTTCAAAAAAGGAAAGAGAAGGCTTAAAAATTAAATTCAGAAACTCAAATGATGTGTTCATACACCTCTGTTGGCATAAAGTTGAAGAATGAAGTGTGTTAAGTATTCATATATATGTATATGGTTTGATTCTTGAAACCCTTATTGAGCACTTCTTGAAGAATCTTACAAACTTGTTCTCTGAGCTAATAAGTGAAGTAAACTATAGACCTAGTGAAGTGGACACCATCATTAGCATGCTTGGAACGTCACATCTGATTCATAGAAGACAATGATGTTTTTATCTTGGAAAAACCCTGAATAAACATCTTTGCATGAGAAAAACAATGTATGCATTGATAAAGTGTGTGCTCATGAAGAAAATTGGTGCTAAGATCCTGATGAACCATAGAATTTTTCTTATCATAGCTCTTAAGCTCCTTCATGACTGAGATATAGACCTCTCTGTTTAGGATTTTTTGTTTGTAAAGGCCTTCAACTCTATGAGATTCTTGACAATGAAAGAAAGAATAAATAAATTATATTATGCCTTGCCCATTCTCCAAATCTGTTTTGATTGGTGTGAACCTTTTTGTACATCTAAGACACATGTCTGCATAATCTAATATGAGAACCTAAGTTTATCTTCCTCAAGAAACAAACCAACATAACCTATTCTTGCACCTGACCTACTCATTTTGGTTCAAATGAAGGTTGAAACTATATGGTGAAGAAAGATAAATGTTTAGGAGTTGGAAGGATTTTGTAAAGGCACTTGTAACATTCTATCTGATTGAAGAGTTATATTTAAGCTCAAGACAAAATCACACGGTAGAGAATATGGAAGTGTTTTAGCATACATTACAAATTAGAGAAAGGAGGTTAGAAGAGATGTTTTCCATTAGATTGCAGTTATACATGAAGTTTAGAGAGATCCACATGTCATGTTTGGTCTTTAGAGCATCTTAAAGGTGTCTACATTTTCAGATAACATAATTGATCCTTGTTAGATTCTTCAATAACTTTACACAAATTTTTTTTGAAAATTATTCTTATCTCCCTTGTACGAGTGAACATGTGTCAAAAATGAAGATTTTTTTAATATGAAGGTGAAAATTCATGTATAGGTTCCCTCCTTTTTCTAGAAAAGATATTCTTTGTACGTGAAATTTTTATTGAATCTTAGGAGAGCTTATTAATGAATGGTTAAGAGAGATGAGCATATTAGAGAGATATACTCTTTTAGGGTGAAGATTGTGAGATGAAATTAACAGGGAGAGTCATTAATATGTGAGAGTATCCTGATGTATATAGGTTCCTTGATGTGATGAAAAATTGTTTTCTGATGTATGTGAAATGCATAGAAGAATATATAAGAGTTAGCTAGTGTTATGTGAAAAAAGGGAGATGAAATCATAAATTATATGAGAGGTTCATTCTCGTGAATTTTAAAGTATGATTTAGTGTGTTAAATCACTCTTGAAGATTTGATATCAGATGTGCAGGTAGATGGTGAATTGATGAAAATAAAACTTGTGAGCATGTGTGAGACCTTGTTGAGGAAGGATGTGTTATGTATGAAAATGAATTCTTAAACATGTGAAGAGTGAATTATTAGAAAGGTGATTCAAGGATTAAAGTGTAACATGAATATGTGCTTGAAATGATCCTTGTATAACATTGCCTTGCAGTTAGTTGGGTTATCATAAGAAAGGTGAATTAAGGGGAAAACTGAGAAGAAGAATGAGCTGATCTAGAGGTCACAATCTGTTGTGTAAGACAAAAAAATCAGAGTGATCAACATCTTGCATAAGTCTAAGTAGTGACTTATAAAATGGGGAGTTGAAGCTTCTCTGTAAGTTAAAGCTTATAGAAGGTCAGTAGGTACTGGACTAATTTTGGGAGTTAAATCTTCCATACAAGTATAAGCTTGTTAAATACTAAATAGGTGCTTGGTTGAATTTTTGGAGTTGCAACTCCATGTTGAGTAAATGCTCAACTTGAGATCATTGTAAGCTTTACAAAACATTATTGTCTAAGTTAGTACTTTGATTTCAGTGGGTTTTTATCCCTTAAAGGGTTTCCCACATTAAATCATATCTCACTGTGTTTACTCTCATATTTACTACTTGTGAATGTTAGCTTGGATTCACTATCACGAAATAAGTAAAGTGAATTGATTGTTAAAGTTTGAATAGAAATTAATCCACATCCCCTCTCAGTTTCCTGATTTCCAACATAATAAGAGTGAGAGGATTAATTAATTAATCCTAGGAATGGCATATGAATTTAATAGCATTCATAACACAAATATTTAATAATTTGAGACCATGTGTGAGTGATAAGGATGATAGAAGTTTGTTTAAGAAAATATTGTAAAACACCATTAAAGGTTGTTGAAAAATAGTCATAATGTACAATGAAGTAATTAGGTGATGATTTTAGAGGTTTAAAATGTGTAATGTGATATTTTAGGGTGTCTATAGATATAAATTGAATAGTTATATCATTTAATTTGATGCTTCGAATAACGAAATGCCTGCAAAATTTTTAAATTCCTTTGATCTCCCTCACCCTTGTTGTTGGTCATTGTTACTCCATGGAGACCAAATAAGTACCCATCATTGGATAGGTCAAATATGATTAAGTATCATTTGTATATTTTCCTGATAAGAAATTAAAGATGAGCATACTTATGGTAGACATTCTAGCTTCATATGGCATGTTGTTGAGCTAGAGTTTCTATCAGGATGTTGGTGGAGACATACAGATAGAATAGTCATTTTACACCATAACATTCAAGGGTAAAAGGAAAATTATGCTTCATATAAGAAAGATGAGATGAATTTTTCAAAACGAGGATTACCCAAGGGCATACATTTCGTATAAATATTTGAGATACGCAATTAATTTCATAACTTCAAAAGAAGATGGAGAATTTCCCATAATTATGGAGGGGTGCCCAAGTGTGAATGAGTCGGTTGAGAAACAACATGATGATTTGATGGACCTAGAATTTGTTAATGTGAACTTCTCATTGAATATTAATACAAGTACTCTACTTGGTGATGATAAGGATAATGGATATCTTGACTTTATACAAAGTAATCACGAAACAATGAGAAATACAATGCATGAAGAAAAAGTGATATCAAATGACTTCTTGGAATAAGCCCCAAGTTTCCAATCATCTTCTGAAGATCTAGCATGAGAATTTTTTTAATAGATATGATTATAGAAACCCAAATTAGGTCACACCATCCCAAGTCCCCTTGATTAACATACATCTAACCATGACCCCTCCCCATATAATTATTAATTTAATTACCTAAATTAAATTAATTTCCACCTCACCTAGCCACCTCATCTCTCCACCTCATCCTAGACCTATTCCAAGCCTATTAATTAACCTAGACTAAGTCCCCACTCCCCTTAACTAACTAGGACTCATTCTAACCCTAACCTTAATTTCCTATCATTCCTCCAACCAACTTCCCACTCCATTTAGTGCCATTCCACACTCTTGACCTAGAATCAATTCTGAATCATGGAAAAATTGGGAAGAAAAGGCTATTTTTGGAAAAGTATGACCTTTTCTCCCTAACCAATGTTGGTTATTCCTTGGCCAGCGCTAGTCACCTAACCATTGTCGGTTCCCTTAAATAAGGATTTCCAATCCTTTACCCAAGTTCCTAAATCTTTATTTTTGGCATTCTTACATTCTAAACTCTCAAGCATCTAAGAAATCAAATGACGAACCAAAGCATTCCAGATCTTCACTAGCAGCCATCCTCTTGCTCCTCAACCTCAGATCATTCACAGGGAAGCACACGGGATTTGTTTCCATGGCACTTGACCCATACTCATTTCTCCTATGAACTCCCATCAACCACCACCATATACAGATCTACAGGTATTTAGATAAGTATATTAATCTTGTTTGTTAGTTCTTATTTTGGTTTTAGATCTCTCGTCCTCTTTGTTTTCCCAAATCTTTTCTCATTCAAATATCATCTGTCACCCATCTACCTGATATCCTACCAACCTAAACCCTTTTGCTTCTCTAATCACCTCTCTCACCCTTTTTGAGTCCTCACATAAATCTTACTACCCTACCTAAGCCCTCCTCAACACTTTGTGATTGCATAGAGCACCCGAAACAACCCCATTTTAATCATTTTACCCAATTTCCCCTACCAACACCGGTCACTTAACCGGCGTTAGCTATTCCTAGGTACAACATTGGTCGCCTAACCGATACCAGTCTCTGTGACTGGTAATTTATCCTAGCAAGCCCATAAGCTAATTTACCACCCAAAACCTCTCAAAACTTCCAGAACCCAGACCTCCTTAATGGCATCTGCTACACCTGAAAGTACTTATACTCAATCACCCTTTCTAGATTAAGTCTTAATTTGCATTATTAGATTAAATATAACTTATTGTATTTTTGTGAGACACCTAAATCATACAACTATAGTAGGATTTCTTTATTTTATGTTATTTCTCTACTTTAAGTTGTATTTGAACATGGATTAAAAGCCTTCTAGGAAGTACCTGCTTCCCAGATATAGCTCCCACTAGGTATTCCACCGACCTATATTATTAATGTTATATTGTGGTCTTGTGTTCTATTGCAGGTAGTCCTTCCTATCCAAAAAGGATCTCTTCACAATTGAAATGATCTTTTACAATGCATGAAACCTTCTTTGATGACTTCACAGGTATTCCTCCTCACCTTTACCGTTATTTTCTTTATATGCAACATTGTGGTGAAACATATTGGCAAGCCCAGTGGGACCCAATCTTATGAGTTCTTTTTTAATTTTCATATAGGGTACATTTTTTTGTTTGTTTCTTTCCTAAATTATTCACTAAAAATATCTCTCTGGTAAATTTTCTTTTCTTTCTATTTGTCTAAAGGAAATTTTTATTTTGGTTCTTAAAAAGAACACTTCTTATTTATTTTGTACTGCATTAGTGAAAACCATTCCTCTACCTATTCTTCTATTGTCTACATAGAATATCATTTTTTATTTAGGTGTTTAAAATCTATGCATTTCATCCTTTGAGTGTTGATTTAGATCACATAGATTTAATTAGCAATCACATGGTGGAGGTCATGACCACTTGGTGATTGGATTGGATTGGATTGAGCGTAGTTCACATTTCACACACAAGCCAAACCACTTACACAATTTACAAATTTCTTAAACATCTCCTTTCTAGGAAGAAGTCGTCAAGGATTTAACAACACATTGACGGTGGGCCCGGCCTGGTGTTCTGGCCAGTTTATCATATCAGATCTTGGACCTCATGTACCAAAAGGTATATCGAGGAATCTTTAGCCAAAACTAACCTGAAATCAGCCATAGCTTGCTTTTAGGGCACCTTCGTTATCCAAACACTCTATTTCATTCACAGTCATTCTAAAAGGCATAAGCCACTCAACACTAAAATCTGATACCTAGGATTGATGTGTTTTTTTCTAGTTTTTTCTTGTGGGACTATTGATTTCTTTTTTTCCTTCTACTTTTTGAGTTGTGAGGATGATTCATCACTTATTATTCTATTTCACACTCCACCATCACAACCAGTGTATTCAGGTTTTTCTGAGTGTGATAGGACATATTTTTCCATACACAGCTTCTGTGTTGGCTTATTTTGACTTAATTCACTTCAAAATTTAAAAATTTCTTCATCTTCTCAAAGATCTCAGTAACCAACATCGGTCCAGTGACCGTCATCGGTTCCATCATCATACCAACACCGGTTAACTGACCTCTATCAATTTCTCTATGTTTTTTTATTATTCTATCAAAAACAACATTCTCTTCTTATATACCAACTTTTCAATAAACTTATTTATGAGTCTTTGTCATGCTTAACAGGACCCAGTTATTCCCACTTTACACCTTTCTTATTCAGATTTCCAAATTTCTTCATTATCCATAGTAACCGACACCGATCTAATGACTGACATCGGTATTCTTGCCTAACCAACACTAGTTAACTGACTAGTATCGGTCTCTATGTTTTTTATTTTTATCAGAAACAACAACCTATTTCTATTCTCCAAACTTCACCAAACATCTATTTCTGAGTTATGTTAGTTCTGCAGAGCCTAGAATACCTCTTTTCCACCTTTCATATGGTTTAGACATGCCAATAGGCATGATCCCTCACTTTTCACACTAGTTTGTGTACCCTTTCCTGCTAGCCCTTCACTATCCTCCATCTCATCTCTGATGGATCCTAATATCGTGACTGTACCTGTAGGTGATGAGGATTTTTCTAAATTCCTCGATCACAACCTCTTGGCCTTGCAGCATTACCTCACCGCCTCCTCCACCTATGATTCATTAGACTAGCCTATCTTTTTTATGCTTGCCTCTATGCCTACTTCTATAATCCCTACTTATGCCATCTTCGTCGCATCTGGTAATGTCGATGTAGTTACCCAATCTATTGTTGCATTGCCTACCTCCACCTCACAACCACCTATTTCCCAATTGACCTCTACACCTTCAACATCTATTATCCCCTTGACATATGTCGTTCCTTTCACATCTGCCATACCCTTATCTATGGCCCCTCATACAAGATCCCCTTCATCATCAACACCTTACATCCTTTTTTTACGTAGCCGCCAGTGGTGTCTACATCATATACCCCCTTTCATAATCTCATCCTTTCTATACCCCAAACTCTTCCGCCCATCACCACGAGGGTCTTTACACAAGTTCCTCCCACCTACACCCTACCTCAACAACCTTCCATTACCTCCACTTCTTATTCAGGGTACATGCCTTTTTCATATATTCCCTCTTATATACCCTCATCTCAGTTTGCTTATTTAGCACCACCATACACTGGTGTGCCATCGATGACTTATTCATCTCATCCACCCCCTTATACTGCAGGGTTTGCTCCTCAATCTAATCCTACAATGGATCTTATAAAGATGATGATGGATAAGATGCAGACCCTCAAAGAATCTATTTCTGGCTCTCGCAATGCCTTGACTTACGATGAAATCTGTAATGAGCCTATTCATCCATCCATACCCATTCACCCTTATCCTGCACATTGGGATTTTCCTAAGTTTAATCAATTTAATAGCAAGGAAGACCCTTAAAATCATTTTTTTTCAATCATTCAAACACATGTCTGTTATTTGATCACCCATGATGATGCCTTACTCCTTAGAACTTTTCCCATGTCTTTGACAGGACCTGCTCTAGATTGGTACAGTGCTTTGTTAAGCACTCAGTATCTTTCAATCAGTTGGTCTAGGCCTTCCTTGATCACTTCTCCATTAATATATCTAAAAAGGTCTCCATGACTGATTTATACTCTATTTTTCAATATGATGATGATTCTATCATTGACTTCATCACATGCTAGCAGTGACTCATTAATCAGCTCACCTTTCAACTTCCACAACCTGAGCTAATATATTTGTTCATTAGTGCTTGTTTTAGGCACAATTCCCAAACTCTTAAGGTACAAACATTCTAAACATTTGATGAGGCATTCACCATGGCTTGGAAGATAGAGATCTATGCCCTTGAAGAGGAAAATCTTAAGTTGTGCAACAAGAGCGCTATGTTTAAGTCGAATGACTCCTCTTCTTCTTCTAAACTACAAAAAACAATCATTCCAACAATAATTCTAAGGAAAAAGGATCCACCAACATGGTGGTCCTGAAATTCGGCCCCTCTCATCCATCAAACCAACCAAAACCTCCTCCTAATTTGTCCCTTGTTCAGAATTTCTAGTACAAGTATGAACAGAAATGTTATACCCCCATAGGAGAGCCTTACTCCTCTGTGTTGGAAAATATTTTAAAAGTGGGAGCCATCACCCTTCCACCTATCAAACCACATACTGGTTTTGACCCTTCCCATCCTGTACCCACATGGTATAAGGAGAATGACTACTATAACTATCACCGTGTTAGGGGACATAGTGACGACAATTGTAAAACCTTCAAGAACATTGTCCAGGAAATGTTAGATAATGGAGATCTCATCCTGGAAAACCCTAATGCATAGAAAATCAAAACCTTCATATCTTTAAGAAACCTTTTCCAAACCATACCCCTTCATCAAACCAGGCTGGTGAGACCTCTAGCAATGACACCAATGTTCACAAGGTTCGTCGTCTTCAACATATTACCTTTTCTTTCTGCTCAGTTTCCTCCCATCCCATCTATTGAGGAAATTCTTGCATGAGCTCCTCTACCCACAGAGGAGCCTATTTCACCTACTCCTCTACCCATGGAGGATCCTACCTTACCTACTCCTCTACCCATGGAGGAGCCTACCTCACCCACTCCTCTACACATGGAGGAGTTGACCCTACCAAACAGCCTACCCACTATTTTACCCACCTAGTCCTTCATCTACATAGGATCTTACCCAACTTATCCCTCCACCTATCGAGGAGCCCACACTCCCCACATCTCTACCCATGGAAGAGCCTATCTTATCCTCTTCTCTACCTAAGGAAGAGTCTACACCACCTACCTTGCTCCCTCCTTGACCCATAGAGGAGCCACTTTTATATCCTCTTCCTATAAGTGATGCTTCTCCCAGGGTCTTCCAAGATCTTGTCAACCTTCTTACATCACTTCTACCTACAGAGTCAGAATCCAAAAACTTCCCTATCTCACAGACCTCAGAATTCTTCACAGGGATTACCACCAAGTCATCATCATCTTCCTCTACCTCTATGTCATTCTCTCATTTGGTTGATTGCTTAGAGTATGTTGATTACTCCACACTTTGGGGGTGCCTTCGACTCCCAGTATCCACCCAAATGCAGATGTTGTCCTCAAATACTTCAACTATTTATCCTAAAGTATTCAAGGCAACCAAATCTATCACACCTGAGCTGGTCATATCAAGCCTTTTCTTCATTAGCCTTCCTTCACCCTCAACCTTCACCACCCCAAACCTCCATCCACCCAAACCTTACACCTACACCTACGACTACATTGGGGGTCTTTTTGATGCCTAATCTAGTCCATATCCCTGTGAAGATAGATTTGACCACCTCTTCACAAACCACCACCAAGTCTATTCCAACACCTAAGAGGAAGACCCAACCTCTTAAGCCTCACACCTCGGTTTCTCCCATGCCTTCTTATTCACCTTTTCCTCTTCCATCAATCTTAGGCCCACATCCATCGACCTTGGTCAAGCTACCTCTCCCCCAAGGAAAACTTAAAGTGAGGAAACCCACACTCTCGCTTCGATCTTCTATTCTACCCACACCTTCTTCATCACCCACATGCCTTTACCTTCTCTTTTACCTACACCTTCTACATTACCCTCGACCACAATCTTACCCACACCTCCATTATCACCTTGGTTGACTCACATGCCTACACCTTCTGCATCCCCTTCTTCTTCGCGCACTACTCCAGCACCTTTACCCAAGAAGGTGCAACCTAAACCAAAAACCACACTACCTACCAAAAAGGTAGTTAAACTGACTCAACCCCCAACTCCACCTCTTTCACAAAAATCATCCACACCTTCATCCAAACCCACTCTGACTTCTCATTGTGATCCATTGGCAGGATCCTATTCTAACATCCTCACTAGGTTGTTAGAAACCTCCACTATCACACTACCACCTATTAAGCCTTATGACCCACTCAAACCCAAACCAGTAGGGTTTGATGACTCCAAAATCTGTGTATATCATCACTCCTAGGGCATGATGTTGAAGGTTGTAAGGCCCTCAAAAACATTCTCCTTCAATTTTATTCTTCAGATGGTGTCTTTGATAAACATGACTTGTTGGAGGATAATTACATTCCCTCTTCAACCGTTACCACATAGCCTAGCCCTATATCTATTCAGTGGCCTTTACCTTGCATCTCCACAACCCTCTTTTCCTCCTCCAATATTTGAAATAAACATGGTCTGAGTAGCCACTCGATCACAGAAAGATAAAGGAAAAGAGAAAAATGGTAGCCCATCCAGTGCACCTTCACCCACCATTCCACCTACACATCTCCCCAGGGTAACCATCAATGGGCCAACTTATCTTGTTTCTGACGGAGTCACACATCACACTATGATTAAATAGCTACATTAATCTCCTCTGTAAATGTCCTTATATGACCTAATTCAAACCTCTGAGTCTCATCATCAGGCCCTCATTGAGGTCCTACAATCTATCAAGGTTCCACCAAATGATCCTACACCTATGGCCACCATCTTTACCCCTCATCATGTGGCCCCCCTCACCACTCCACCTCAAAATTCTACCCCCATTACCTCTCCTCAGGTTTCCGCCATCAGTTTTGATGATTCAGAGATTTCCCCTCTACAATCAGATGATCCTGATCCCACCCTCTTCATCACCACCTACATCAATGATACTCACATTTGACATGTTATGATTGATGGAGGTGCTAGCATTAATATCATTTCTTCCCATGTGTATCAACAATTGTGCATACCCGCCCATTGCATGCATAAAAAACCTATTATGTTTTGTTCTTTCAATGATGCCATGACTTCTACACTTGGCACCATCATCCTCCACATCCACATGGGTCCCCACACCAGTCCCAAACTATTCTATGTGCTTGAGGGGGAATTTCAATATAACATGTTACTTGGTTGACCCTGGATTCATGCTATGGGGTGTGTCACTTCAACCCTTCACCGTTGCCTAAAGTTTGAATATGAAGGGCACCCCTACACCATTAAGGTGGATCCTTCCCCTTTTAAAACCTGCAACATGCTTTACTGACCAAATGATGTCCTTGTTCCAGTCAAGGTATCTACCACCCCTACTGCTTCATCTTTTTTTTGCCTCATCTACCACTTTTTCCACTATACCTTCCATATTCTCTTACCACCATCTACCATCTTCTGTTGCACCTTCCACAACCAGCCCATCTATCCCCACTGTTGTCGTAACTTCCACAACTAACCCATCTACCAACCTGCCTATTTCACCGGTAACTGATGCCTCATCTTCTTCAGACTTCAAGTAGCTCATCCATCCCTACTACCTAAGTGTTGACTTGTGCAATCCCTTGGTAGGTGTTTTTCAATGCCTTTCCCTAGGAGAGTACTACCTATACAACATAGACACTTTCCTTACTCCTCAAGAGTATGGAAGCCTTCACCAACACCCACGTTATGACCGTCATGTAGGAGAGGTTTTTCCATACAGTCCTCCCCACCTTCATACCAACCTGACATATGGGGGACTAGACACTTCTTCTTATTCTCCTGAACCACCTACCCAAACCTGGCCTTTCTCATCTGACTTCCAATACCTCACCAACCACCACTTCACCCACACTTTTCTTCATTGATGTGCCTAGAAGGGCTTTGGCTTTGGTATTTATGAGCAAGGTCATCACACAGTCATACCTTGCACCACCTGAAAACACAAATACCATTGTGGACTTGGTTTTTCTTCATAGCCTCCCCCCAAGAAGGCTCACATTACCCTCGTCAAGGAAGAAAATTCTTCCCCACCATCCTCGCCTATCACACCACCTTCACCCACGGAGTCCATGGATCCAGAATCCATCCCTCCTAATTTTTTTTTCGTAAACATTGTTTCCTTGGGACCAATGACCTATCATCATGATGGTGAGGCACCTTCTTCCCTTCCTCTTCTTTATCCTGACATGTTAGATGATGACACACCTTCTATCAATGTCATTCAATGTCAGGATGATGATTCTATTCTCACCTATTTAGGTGCAGATGATTCTTACATTCACCATTTGTTACCTTCTGAGACACAAACCATGTTGAATGAATCGACCATAGAGATCAACATTCACACTCAGGAGGACCCTCAAATTCTAAAGATAGGCCAATCTTTAGATTCTACCAAACAAGAAGCCTTCACCTCTTTCCTTCGAGATCATAAAAACAATTTTTCTTGGTATTTTGCTAATATGCTTGGTATTGACCCTCATATCATGGTCCACCATATCGTGACTATCCCCGATGCCAAACCTGTGAAATGGAATATGCAAAAAATGCATCCACAGATTTTCCTTCTTGTGAAAGAAGAATTCCAGCCTTCATTTTGTTTCCTTCATTCTACCCATTGACTATCCACAATGGATTTCTAACATTGTTCCTGTCACCAAAGCGACAGGGGGACTCTGCATCTACATGGAATTCCGAACCTTAACCTCACCTTCCCTAAGGATGAATTTCCTCTGCCTAGCATCAACCAACTTGTTGATCTTATAGCTAGCCATGAGATGTTATCTCTTATGGATGATTCTCGGGTTATAATCAAATATTGCTTGCTTCGAAAGATCAACACAAAACCACCTTCATCACTCATTGGGGGACCTTTTGTTATCATGTCATGCCCTTTTCATCTTGAAAAATGCTGGTGCCACCTATCAATTATGACCTATATCTTCCATGATATCATGCATGACATATTGGAATATTATGTCGATGACCTTCTCGGTAAGTCCAAAAGTCATGCCGAACACCTCCTAGTCCTTAAAGTCATCTTTGATCATCTCATTCAATATTGTGTTCACCTTCAACCAAAGAAGTGTGTCTTTTCCATTCTCTCTAGAAAAATCCTTGGTTTCATCGTCTCTTTGTGGGGCATCGAAGTCAATCCCACCAAAATCAAGGCTATTCTTGAGATGCCTCCACCTACTAACCTTTGACAACTTTGTAGTTTGCAAGGAAAATTGTAATCCATTTGATGCTTTATTTCCCAACTTTTTGACCGATGTCACCCTTTTCATCATCTTCTTAAAAAGGATGTCTCCTTCAATTGGAATGATGAGTGCCACAAAGCCTTTGAAGTGTTGAAGAAATACCTTCTTCAGCCACATGTGCTCATCCCACCTAAAGATGACAAACCTTTTTACCTCTACATTTCTACCACTAATCATTCCTTGGGTGCCATGCTCACTCATCATGATGAAAAACATAGGGAGAAAGTGGTTTATTACATAAGACATACTCTTTTAGACTATGAGACTAGGTATACTCACGTTGAAAATCTTTTCCTATCCTTGGTCTTTATGGCCACTAAACTTTGCCACTACCTACTTAACCATAAAACCTTTGTCATCACCAACACAGACCCTCTGCATTACATGTATGCTAAACCTTACCAACACCAACACACCTCACATTGGCTCATGCTCCTTGCAGACCTAGACTTGGAATTCATTCATCAAAATTCTGTCAAGGGACAAACCATTGCAGATCAGCTTACAGACACTCCTCTTCCTGGAAATCAATCTTCTAACTTTGATTTTCCTGACGAATCCATTGCCACTCTTTCCCTTGATGACATTGTTATCAGATGACCTTATTCTTTAATGGTTCTAAATTTCAATGTGGGGGTGGTGCAGGGGTCATGCTCATTCCTCTTAATGGTGAGCCTATGCCACTATCCTTTAAACTTGACTTTGATTGCACCAACAACATCATCGAGTATGAAGCACTTGTCTTGGGTCTTCAGACTGCTATAGCCTTAGATGTTAAATCCATTAATATCTTTGGTGACTCTCAACTGGTTGTGAACCAATTCAATGGTTTGTACCAATGTCATATTGAGGTCCTTCAAAAGTATAAACATCATGTTGACATACTTTTGACCACGTTTGACACCTACCTCATTCAAACCACTCTACGATCCACTAAAAAATATGTGGATACTATGGATTTCCTTGCCTCACAAATAACTTCCTCACCTTCAAACTCTAAAATCATTTTCATAGTACAACGGTTACAGTCACCCTCTTAACTTATCCATGGTTTCAATTCTTTAGGAAGGATCAAAACTAACCCACACAACGTTTGGTATAAGCAATTCGTTGACTACCTCTCCTTTTCAATTCTGCCTCCAGATCTCACTCGTAATGGACGACAAGCCTTCCTAAAAAGTGTCTCTCATTACATCATCATGGGGGGTCTCCTCTACAAATGTGGCTTTGATGGTATCCTCCTACAATGCCTCACCAGTTTTGAAATTCCATACACTATCAAAGAAATCCATGATGGGATTTGTGGTGAACAGTTCAGTGGCCTCACCATTGCTAAGTGTATCCTTCACCTCAGCTATTACTGGCCAACCCTTAACCAAGATTGTTGTGACTATGTCAAACATTGTGTGAAGTGTCAGCAGCACGCTAACCTTCACCACACCCCAAGTCATGCCTTACAAGTTTCCAGAGACTTTTGGCCTTTCTCTCAATGGGGTTTGGATCTCATCGGAGAGATTAACCCTCATTCTTCTCAATGTCATCAATGGATCATCACAACAACCAAATACTATAAAAAATGGGTAGATTTCATTCCTCTCATTTCTACCAAAGCTGAAAAAGATCATGGAATTCATCAATCATCATATCATTTGTTGTTTTGGTGTTCCTCATCACCTTATCACTGACAACGGAAAATAATTCAAAAACAAAACCCTTTGTAAACTGTGTGACAAATTTGGCATTCAACTCAGTTTCTCTTCACCCTATTACCCCTAGGCAATGGCCAAGCTGAATCATCTAACAAAACCCTCAATAAAATTCTTATGAAATTCATCGATGATATTGGTAAGGATTGGCACATGCACATTCCTTTCTCCTTATGGGCTTATCACTAGTATTCGTACCTCTACCAATGCCACACCTTTCTCTTTGGTCTACGGTACAAAGGTTGTCCTACCTCTTGAAGTCCAAATTCCATCTCTTTATATATCACTCATAGATATGTTCTCTAATGATGATTTCTGTTAAGAACATTTGGCACAACTTGAGCTACTAGACGAACGATGTCTAAATGCTCTAGACCATCTCCAAATCTACCAAAAATGCATCAAGCGTGCCTATGAAAAACGTGTTCATGAACGAACCTTCAAAATTGGTGACCTTTTCCTCAAGGAAAACCAACATGTAACCAAAGTAGAGAAAATTAAACAAGGAAATTTTTCTCCTAATTTTCTTGGACCCTACATCGTTACCAATACCTATGGATCAGGAGCTTATCGTTTATCCTCTCTTGAGGGTAAAGCTGAACCTAAGCCCCTTAATGCCTTGCATCTTTGACCATTCTATTTTTGAATAAAGTACTACATCACTTTATGTCACTTATATGCTCATCCCTTGAGTGAATATTTCCTTTCACCTACCTCTTATTAAGGACCAATGACTCAAACAGAATTATGTGATTATCCATCACCATTCAACCTTGTCTTAAATATGAGTACCATGGCTCTACTCATGGCATGATTCTCATGGATACTTTTCATCCTTTTCAGGATGGAATCCCATGGTCATTCGTCACTTGAAACCTCTCTTTCATAGCTAATATTTTCATGTTATGGGTTTTTCCCTCCTAAAAGAGGCATATACTCCTTTATAGTCTTGTCCATGACTTTAAGTCCAAAAATAAAAGCAAAAAAATATATGGGATAACAAAAACTCTACTCCTTGAGTCAAACTTCTTATAAATAGATGATTCCCTCAAAAAGGGAATCTATCTCTCTCTCTCATGCTATAAGTAGACTACTCCCTCGAAGGACAGCTATAAAAAGCCAGCCACCTATGGCACTTAGTCTATTCCCAAAAGAAGACTAATTTGTATCTCTCAAATAAAATAATTTTGGAGCTTCCCACATTGATCAACTTCACGAAGACCTCAAGGAGAACTTATTTATCCTAATATAGACTTCCTGCATCGATCAGTCTATACATGAAAAAATTAAAAAAAAAAAAAATTATAGAAAATACAAACTTTTGGTCATGGACTTGCCTATTCTGGTTTTGGGTATCTTGCAGAAGGGGCATGCTGTCTCACAACAAGGTTACACTTAACACACTTCCACCTTACCTTCATTTATTTACTCCTATCAACTCAAGGGATGTGGCGTATATTCTACACATTGTGATCACGCAACTTCTTTCAACTCTAGACCCATCACTCATGCAGTGTATCTAGGGACTTATGTTCAATAAGTCTAGGGGTATGAAAATTATGGTCCTTGCCCAAATATGGGCATGTCACTTCCTTTTGGTTTCTTATCTATTTACTCATTGTTTCTTCAAATAGGACAAGACCATCAAAATTGAATCAACCATAACACCTTCATCTATGCCTACGCTTAATTCACCTTTCCTATTACCTATTCAACATTCGACCTTACCTATTTTCAAACATACCTTACCCAACCAATTTATTCTAACCTATTTCCCAACCTACCTACCCAACCTACCTACTCAACTTACCTAATCCAATCTCATTCTTCCCTAGTTTAAGGGAGAACTACATCGGCCTGAGGCCCCTTTCGCAAGGGCTATGTAGGTAACACTCTGAGGGCATGGGGCCCTCGAAGGTTATCTCGGCCACTCTTTTCCCCACCATTCTTCCCCCATAACCAAAAACCTAGTTAGTTAGTTTCCATAAAAACAATAACTTGGAAATTATCTCCAAACAAACCATACATCACCCATACACATTATCATTTACTTTCCATAATACCAATAACACAGAAATTAAATTGAAACAAACACAACCAAACCATGCCTAAACATCTAATTTCCATAACATCAATAACTTGGAAATTAAACTGAACCATGCCTAAACATCTAGTTTCCATGACATAAATAACTTGTAAATTAAACCAAACCATGCCTAAACATCTAGTTTCCATAACATCAATAACTTGGAAATTAAACCAAACCATGCCTAAACATCTAGTTTCTATAACATTCACAACTTGGACACTAAACCAAACCATGCCTATGCATCTACTTTCCATGACAACAATATAATGGAAATGCAATCAAATCATACAACCATAACCAACCATGCCTACATATCTAGTTTCCATAATAACAATACAATGGAAATAAAATCAAACACATCATATGTAAATATCATCATCAACTATATAACTAGAATGTATGTGTGTCAATACATGTATACACAGATATAAATAATGAGTGTCTCTCAAAATATCTCATATATATCTCATCTCTTCAACACGCATGTCGGTATATACATCAAAAATCAAAATATAAAATAACAATATCTCTATGATCTCCATATCATCTCTATGAGGGGTCAGCACCTCTACTACTCTCTCTTGTAACCTCACCTGGCCTCCTTCTCTGAGCACCATTCACCTCTTGTTGACCTTGTCCATGAGACTAGTGGCTCCCTAAGCTGTTGGTACTAATTCCATGAACCATGCACTGGCTAATTAGGCTTTATACTCAACATATGACAAAACCTGGAGGCATCTATAATCTGATCCTGATAATACCTGGCTTCGGCCATAACATCTCAGTACCTATCCATGGATATCACCTAGGGAGGTTTCATTGCTCTAACCCCAACATATGGCCCTTTTCCATGTATCAGTGGCCCCTATCATGCTACTTGTAAAATGAGACCCTATCTTGGTGCCTGCGCCTATACAACGGGACCTTGTCCTGCTATCAGTACCTGTGTAGCTACTAGTTTGCTTGTAATGTGGCACATGTGCTTCTAAATTAGTCACCTGAGCCTACAGTCCTATAACCTACTCCCCATCCCCTATCAGTGGTTTTTCCAAAGCCTGGGCATGTGCTAGTTGTCCCTGTAAGGTGGCTACTAGTGCTTGTGCCTAAGCTAGCTACCACTGTAAAGTTGTCACCTTCCCTTGTCATCCCTCTATACTATAACAGTAGCCAAGTCTGGATATCAGAAAGTGCTATTATACTAGGCTATCCACCAGCACCTTTACCCATCAGTCATACTTGTGTCATCAATCTACCTATAAGAAACCTGCTCCTCCTACCCTACAGGATATGTTGGATGCGGTGTAGAT
The DNA here is from genome assembly GCA_019776745.2 of Taxus chinensis. NCBI lineage: Eukaryota > Viridiplantae > Streptophyta > Pinopsida > Cupressales > Taxaceae > Taxus > Taxus chinensis. Next base: position 22,363,858 of record CM034151.1, read on the forward strand.
AATGGTCTCTCCACGTTGTCCCTGTGGTACTGTGGAAAGGGTGGAGGCATCCTACTACATACCAAACTGGAATCTAACTCAGTCAACCGGTATCATCTTGTGCTCCCCAGGTCGTCATCCCTGTACCCATCAAACCAGTTATAGGCTTGTTATCTCCTCTGCCATGCCTCCATATGAAGGTGATCTACATCCCAACTGTCTCACCTGTAATATGTCACATCTTTTGACGCCTCATCCACCCTTGGATATTCTCCTATGGTACCCACTTAGTAACCTCTCGATAGGCCTCTGAACCAATCATATCATGGAACTGGTGGCTACACTGCTATGTGCTCATAGGTAAAAATGAAGAAGATGGGTGCAACACACACCAAACCGTTGAATCCTCCTATAGGCCCACAACTCCCTATAAATTTGTACCAAGTATGTTGGTGCCCATGTAAAATAAACTCACTCCTCAGTCATGTCCTCCAATACCCCCATCAACTCCCATGAAAATCTCCCACCCTCTGAGTCTGGGAGTGCAAAAAAACAAATCCCCACCATCATCAACACAACAATTCAGGTCTCCTATGGATGTGTGGCATAAATATTTCCATACATAATGCTTGCATCATGATAAGACAGAGCTCTCATGGCCTTTTAAAACATTGTAACCATAGGATCGAATGACTCATCTGAAGACATCTGATATAAAAACTCCCCAATAATAGGTAGTCTCAATATCCTATAGATGTCCTCTAGACTGATCGCCATCTCTCTTGTTGGTAAATGGAATATGTTGGTCACTAGATCCCATCTGTCGATGGGAGTGACCATCATGTTGTGATCTCATACTATCCTCATGTACTGCCTAACGACGCCCAACCCAACATCCCTCGTGTCTTGCTAGCTTGTCCTCTATGACGCTAGGTCACATCCGCACTAAAATGGGTGGCAGTCTATCTCTCATCGTCAACTGTTGTCTCACCTGCATCACCACCATTCAAACATGTTAATCAATTGGCCCTTTCAATAATTTATTTAACCCTGTCTAGCTCAATACATACCTACGCTTTTCCTAGCCTACCCACCTTTACCCAGTCTACTTGCCTAATGTATATTCTATCTAGCCTAAACATCTACACTTTTTCTGTTTCGTTCCTTTCCCCCCTTCACCTATTGACCTAACTTACCTCATCTATCTTGTGTCAATCCTACATTACTGACCTATACCTTAGATCAACCCTAACCCACCCATTCCTACCTTAGATAAACCCTAAGGCATCCATTCCTACCTAGCAACCCTTCACCCATTGGTACCTTGGTTCTCCTTCAACCCTTTTTGGTATCATTCCTACCTAGATCAACCCTAACCCACCCATTCCTACCTAAATAAACCCTAACCCATCCATTCCTACATGAATTAACCCTCACCCATCCATTCCTACCAATCCAATCACTCTGGTAGATCTTGTGGGCCCGCAAACTCCACTCCTCCAACCACTAAACTCTTGCCAAATTACCTCTCTCTAACCCTCTGTCATGTTTCTTGTCAAAATACTCTCTCTGTCATTTTCAACCACGTCAAATGCAAAAATGAACCTTTTTAATGTGGATTTTTCATTTTAAACCCAAATTTACCTAACCGACATTGATCGGATAGTACCCTAGGTGACTAGCGTCGGTCACACTTATTGGCATCAAGTCCCCTTCAACCAGTATCGGTAACCTTGCCTAAACTAATTATACCTAATTTACCCAACATTTTGATACAGGATGTCATTTTATTTCTGCCTCAACCTTACTCCAACCCTACAGGCTCACCTACTCACCTTATCACCTACCCCCTACCTACGTGTTCGTAAGGGAACATTTTTCCTACACCTCAGCCTTACCTATACACCCACACTGATATCACCTATTAGACACTTGAATTCACTTCCTAAGTGTACCTTGCAATGACGTTACTCATGTTGTTTAGCATACTGACCTTGCCTTGCCTTATACCGTGATGTTTATCTTGACTAGACCAAACCATTTATACTTTGGAACACACCTAATGGACCACATAAACCTTGTTTGGATAAACTATCGACCTTTGATGATGTAAAGTGTTTTGAGCTCTTCAACCTGGTGCCTTATCACATTCTACACATGTGCATGTGCATTTGAATTCCCCACCTATTACCCACATTGATATCACCATTACCTACACCCACACCTTACCACATTTTTCATCACCTATCACTTTATCAAACCTATCACCAATTCTACCAGCTACTTCATTAGTTCCTGGTTTTGAGGGGGATCACCTCCACTCATACTTGGGGCAACCTAACCTTCACCCATACCTGGAGCAACCACCTCCTAGTTTTGTCATCGTCACTTATTAATACAAGCTACATGACAAAAATGGGAAAATGTAGACACCCAAATTAGGTCACACCCTGCCAAGTCCCCTTCGATTAACATACATCTAACCATGACCCCTCCTCACATCATTATTAATTTAATTACCTAAATTAAATTAATTTCCACCTCACCTAGCCACCTTATCTCTCCACCTCATCCTAGACCTATTCCAAGCCTATTAATTAACCTAGACTAAGTCCCCACTCCCTTAACTAACTAGGAATCATTCTAACCCTAACCTTAATTTCCTATCATTCCTCCAACCAACTTCCCACTCCATTTAGCACCATTCCACACTCTTGACCCAGAATCAATTTTGAATCATGCCAAAATTGGGAAGAAAAGGCTATTTTTGGCAAAGTATGACCTTTTCTCCCTAACCGATGCTGATATTCCTCAGCCAGTTTTGGTCACCTAACTGTCATCGGTTCCCTTAAATAAGGATTTCCAATCCTTTACCCAGGTTCCTGAATCTTGGTTTTTGGCATTCTTACATTCTGAACTCTCAAACATCCAAGAAATCAAATGATAAACCAGAGCATTCCAGTTCTTCACCAGCAACCATCCTCTTACTCATCAGCCTCGGATCATTCATAAGGAAGAACACAAGATTCATTTCCATGGTACTAGACCCAAACCCGTTTCTCCTATGAATTCCCATCAACCACCACCATTTACTAATCTACAGGTCTTTAGATAAGTATCTTAACCTTGTTTATTAGTTCTTATTTTTGTTTTAGATCTCTCATCCTCTTCTATTTCCTAACTATTTTCTCATTCGAATATCATCCATCACCCATCTACCCGATATCCTACCAACTTGGACCCTTGTGCTTCTCAAATCACATCTCTCACCCTTGTTGATTCCTCAAATAAATCCTACTACCCTGCCTAAGCCCTCCTCAACACTCTATGATTGCACAAAGATCCTGAAACAACCCCAATTTAATCATTTTATCTAGTTTCCCCTATCAATACCAGTCACCCAACTGGCATCGGCTATTCCTAGGTACCTGTGTCAGTTGCCCAATCGACGTCGATCATTATGACTGGTAATATTTCCCAGACCAGCAAGCCCATAACTCACGCCAAACCACCCCAAACTTTACCAAATCTCACCAAGACCTCGTTAACATCCTCTACTACACCTATTGGTCCTTATACACACTCATCATTTCTATATTAAGTCCTAATTTTCGTTATTATATTAAATCTAGCTTATTATATTTTTGTGAGACACCTAAATCATACAACTACAGTAGGATTTCCTTCTTTTATGTTATTTCTCTGCTTCCTAGATCTAGCTCCCACAAGGCACTGCACCGACCTATATTATTAATGCTATGTTGTGGTCTTGTGTTTTATTGCAAGCATTCCTTCCTAGCCAAAAAGTATCTCTTCACAATTGGCTTGATCTTCTACAACAAGTGCAACCTTCTTCGATGACTTCACAGTGTTAGGTAAACTTAGTTTACTTAGTTAATTTGTGCATTGTACCTTAGTTATTTAACTTTTACCGAGGTAGTCTAGTTGTTACTATAGTAACTGGTTGGTTACATAGTTAACTAGGTAGTTGTTATATGGTTATGGTTGTATAACCATTATATTATTTTTATTATGTATATGTGAGGTTATTGTTGCATTTTTGCAACATTATATTTTTTTGTATTATTTCAGGTATGGTTTATTATTGCACCTGTGTAACTTATTCACATTTTTTTGTAGTTGGTTGTCCAATATCTATAAATATTGCAGCCATTCCTTTGTACATGATTTTTCTGAATATCAATATATTTTCATGTTTCTGTCATTGTTCTTAAATTACATTTGGTAATAGAGCAGGTTGGAGCCCCTATGAATAGAGAAGGTGTGTAGAGAGAATGTAGAAGAGATAGAGGAGCTTGGAGACTCATTTAGAATAATAGGAGAGCCTGCACAACCTCATGTAGCTTCCCATCCCCATCCCTACATCCCCATAACCTAATGTTCAATTCCAGGTGTTTGGAACACAAATGTTTTTTACACCTGTGCCCCTGCACTAGAAAAAAATTGTTGTAGAAAAATAAATTTAAAAAATCAATTTTCCCCCATTAGGGGTTTCTCCACTAAATTTAGTGGATATTCTAAATTCTACTAAAATTAGCAAACTACTACATTTGGAGAATATCCTAGCTCTGCAGACTGACTGAGCTACTTGCTTTGATCTGGTAAGTTAGAAATTGTAACGGAATGAGCTAGGCATTGTAACCTCCAACAAAGTTGTGTTTGGGTTGAATGAGTCAAAGGGTGAACAGGTAATTCTTTGTAAAGCCATTGAAGGCACATCGAACCGATCTCTATTACATCCACCAGTGGGTCTTGTGACCAAGTTCTGCTATTATTTAAAGTCCAAGCCATGTTTTCATACATTGGACTGATGAGTTCTAATGCCGAGCTAAGTCTGAGCCCCCACCGAGTGGATCAAGCCTACCATCAAGCTAGGTCATTGATCGAGATAGTTTGTGTGGGAGGATTTTTTAAAAAAGGAGGATTTTAAAAAAAAAGTCATGTCGTGCAAAGCTTTACCTTAGCCTTCTTACCCAAGCATAGATCCTACACAAAATGGTGGACGTGTCATTCAATAGAGGTGAGGAATATCAATAATGCAGTGACCTAGGTCTTGTACAAACTCAGCAACCCAATTATAAACCCACCAACTGAGTCTCTGTTCAAACGAGCCCCTGCTCGATTCACATCATCAGAATCGGGTGATTTAAATTATTAAAGGCAGCTACCCCACATTACATCCTACAATAAAAAATTAGGTGGAGAATAGAATAACAAAGCGGTGAAAACAAGCCAAAACGTGGAGGTAAGGAAGAAAATTTGCTTACAACGGAAGCCCTAAACTGCCAATGTCAACGCAGCCACATGAACTCTCTAGTTAAAGCACCAAGTCATTTTCAAAAAGGTTAGTCACATTTTATTTCAATAATTGAAATACAAATCACTTCAGTTTATATGCCAAGCGCTTAAAGCGCTGTGTTGGATAGGTGAAAAGCATTGGGAGTGGGCAGGTCCATGGTTCGACCCCCACCCCAACACAGTTTTTAAACTATTTCAAATTTAATGATGGATTTAGCAGAAAAGCAACAATTAGTGGCAGAAAACTTTGCTAAACACACTAGTCATAGCAAAACCCTACCCTAAACTTAGCGGAGAAAACCCTAATCTAGGGTCAAAAAAAACTTTTTCCCACATAGCTCAATTTTTTATTTTGAATATTTTTTTCCAAAGGAGGGGAATATTAAAATTGTTTTTTTTATGTATTTTTTGTGGTTTTTTCATAAATAGCCATTTTGAGCTCTAGAGGCCACTAAGGCCTCGCAAAACAAAAAAAAATATTGGCATTCATATTTTTTCCGCAATTTGGATGTAATTATATATTTCAGTGGATTGTATTAATTTTCAGGTTGCCATATTCAACCGCAAACATTGTAACTGATAAAAACACTAGTAGAGATTTGTAAATAAAATTAATAAAATTTGGTTTTGTAATATGCAGGAGATCTTCAGATCTCTTTCGCAGGGTTTGATATAAATAGTGCCTCTGGAAAGTGCTTACGGGAAAATCCGTCACTACTACTATTTCACTTAACGCCTAATATAGTTGCAATAACATCATTTGGGCATTTTCCCTATAAATCAATCGGAAGTAATAAGGACACAGTGCACACTCTTTGAGCCATCCCATATGTCTATGAATGATTACACAATATATATCCAACACTGAAATTATCCAAGTATATAGTGAAGTTGTTCGCGCGTATGAGGATATTTCTTTGAGCTGGTGTCAATAATCACACAGACCTCTTTTAGTATTGTCTTGGTACCATGTATCAGATTCTTTCACATACATTAACTCCTCTTTCATGTACTTTTTAGTATATAGAAAGGGTGAGCTTCTTCCACATACTGACGGGTATATCGGAAGTGCATGTATATAGAAAGGTACGGTATATCGGACTGACAGTATATAGATTGGGATATTGTATACCTAGATTGATAAGAGCCTTACCCTTTGTCAATGAATTCATAAAATGGGAACCAATTCCCCCTAGTTCTTTCCTCTAGACTCATAGCTCCTAAGAGGAGATTATTATGCTTCATGGAACACTAAGATAAGAACACAACTTGAGTTTGAAGAGATATGGCCATTTGTGATGGTTTCATAACCAAATCACCAGATGATGTTTCCCTATAGAGAGAATTTGACAAGGCTAATCAGAAGGCAAAATTCATTATCTTGTTTGTGGTATCAGATGGCGTGTAATTCCACATTTGAGATGCCAAAACACCCAAAGAAGCATGGGATAAGTTGAGCACATTATATGAGGCCAAAAACAAGAACACACTTCTAAATTTTTAGAGTCAGTTACACACACTAAAATTGAATCAGAATGAGAAAGTAGAAGCTTTCTTAAGAAGAGATGCAGAATTGAGGACTTCACTTCTAGCCCTAGAAGAGGAGGTCTCTAATATATCTCTTGTTCCTATTGTTCTGAGATCACTCCCTCATTTATAGCGCATTTTTGTGACGTCACTCAACTTTTCAAATTAGAGAGTTAGTTTTGACAAGCTAGTGAATATATTGCAACAAGAAGAAGCATTGTAAAATAAATATGATGAAGAGGAGTGGGCATTATCTTCTCATTAAAAATGAAAATGAAAATCCCATTCCTCTCAAAAGTTCCAGAAACAACATTGGCATGGGGACAAGAATAAGATTAAATATCCTATCTGTAATAGAGGACATGATATAAAATATTGTTAGTACAATACATTTAAGAAAGGTTCATCAAGTAATTATGGACCTCAAAATCAGCAATTTCATAAGGGACAAACACACTACAATCAACTTCAAAAGAAGGGGAACTAACGAATAAAACCCCATCATTAAGGAAATATAGTTGAGTAAGAAGAACACTTAGAACATGAGGACTTCTTGTACACTTCTCGTTCCACTGAACCATCCATGTCATCTAGTGATATTTGGTAGGTTGATTCGGGAGCCACTCAACACATGATGGGTCACAAAGACTAGTTTACTACTATGAGGGACATGCCTTCGAAAAACCATGTTTCATTAGGTGATGATTCTTCTTACAAATTATAGGGGATCGGAAACATTTATCTACCTATTGGTTCTTCAAATTGTAGTTTATCAGATGTATTATATGTCCCTGGTTCAACAAAAAATATACTATCAGTTATTCAACTTCTAGATCACAATCTAAAGATTGAATTTGATAGTCATTCTAGTAAGAAAGCGTGTTTAATTCGAGATAAATCACAAGGATCAAAAATTGTTGCAAAAACCTTTAATGTGGGATGTATTTTTCAGCTTGACTTTTTCCACAAGGATGATCAAGCACTAGTGGATAAGAATTCTTCATCAGTACAGTTATGGCATCGGAGACTTGGTCACATCAGTTTCAAGTATCTTGAAACACTTCACTAGTACAACATGGTGAGAGGCTTGCCATATATCCATAAGGATATAGATAAGTGTCCTAACTACCTAACAGGAAAACAACATGGAGTTTCATTCCAGAAGAGTACTTATAGAGCTCATGGTAAGATTTATCTAGTTCATACCAATCTTTACGGTCTGATGCAATCAATTCATTCTGGATTTCAGTACTTTATGCTTTGTGTTGATGACTATTCAAGGAAAATGTGGATATATTGTCTTCATAAGAAAAGTGATTCTTTTGAGAACTTCAAATTTTTCAAAGTGGTTGTAGAGAATGATATTGGTCATTATATCAGATCTCTCCACTTAGATCAAGGGGAAAATCACCAGTAATGAGTTCAAATTCTATCTATAAGCTCACAGGATTTGTCGACATATGCCTCCTCCACACAAACTATGATAGAATGGTGTTTTTGAGAGAAGAAACCATATTATCATGGAAATGGTGTGTTGCATGATCAATGATTCTGGATTAGTGAGGAAATTTTTGGCAGAAGTAGCAAAGACATTAGTTTATTTGTCGAACATAGTGCCCACAGTTGCTCTTGATGGATTAATTCCACATGAAGCATGGTCAAAGTGGAAACCATCTATTGCACACCTCATAGTATTTGTGTGCAAAGAAAGCATGCACATACCCAAGAGAATAGAAATAAGTTGGATATGAAGTCACAAAAACTCATCTTCATTGGCTGCAGTGAATAGACTCTTGGGTAAAGATTAATGGATCCAAATACCAAAAAAGTATATACTAGCAGAGATGTTGAGTTCTTTGAAAACAATGAAACTGAGAATCCTCCTCCGGACTCACCTGATGTAGATATTCCACCTATTGTTAAAATAGAATCTAATGTCACCACTAATGATGACAGTGATGATGGGGATGATGGTGAGGATCAGACAGGACTACGACCCACGGGAGCAATACAACGTGTTCCCAAGTGGTATACTAACATGATACAATATGCAAAATTGGATGCTCTAATGGATACATCCACCACTAGATCACGAACTCACAGTAAAGCATGAGAAGAAATAAACTTTGTTGTAATGAGTAGATTTGTTGAATCTATTGAGCCCTCTACTATCTAGGAAGCCCCATAATTGAAAGTTTGGAAAGATGCCATAAATGTTGAGTAGATCATATAGTGATGAAAAAAAACACTTGGCAATTTGTCGATCTTCCACCAAGGAAGAAACCCATTGGTTATAGATGGATATTCAAAACAAAGTACAAATAATATTGGATCATAGACAGGTATAAAGGAAGACTATTAGAAAATGCATATTCATAGAAAGAAGGAAAAGAATATGTGGATACATTTGCTCCCATATCTAAGATCAAAATGATTAGGATGATATTTTCTCTAGTTGAACAGTTTGGTTGGAAATTCCATCAGATGGACATGAAAATTACCTTTCTTAACGGATATCTACAAGAAGAAGTCTACATGACTCAACCTAAGGGATATGTTGTACCTGTATAAGAAACAAAGGTATACAGACTTAGGAAACATCTATATGGCCTTAAATAGGCACCCTGGGCTTGGTACATCAAAATTGATGAGCATCTCGTACAACATGGATTCGTCAGAAATCCATACGATCCCAATCTCTACCTCAAAAAAAGGGGGGGAGATGGTGATTATTATTGTTTATGTCGATGATCTAGTCATCACTGGAAGTTCAGTGAAGATGATTGATGCAGCGAAGAAATATCTTAACCAATCATTCAACATGACACATCTTAGGCTCATGCACTAGCATCTTGAATTCGAAGTATGGAAAAAAGAGAATCACATCTTTATTTCTCAATTGAAGTATACCAAGAAAATGCTCGAGAAAATCAAGATGATAAATTACACACCTATTGCTACACCTATGGAGATGAGATTGTAGTTATCTTGTTCAGATCCATCTCTTGTGGTAGATGCAACTCTCTATCGACAATTGATTAGGAGTCTTGTTTTCCTAACATACACTAGACCAGATATTAGCTTTGCAGTGAGCTATCTTTCCACGTTCATGTAGGAACCCAGAGTTTGTTATTGGAAGGTAGCAACATGGATCTTGAGATATCACAAGGGTATAATAGATCTTGGTCTAGAGTACAAGAAGAACGATATATTCTTCTTAACTAGATATTCGGCTTCAGATCATGTGGGTAACATTGATGACAAGAAATCCACTTTTGGACTTGTATTCTTTTTGGGATCTAGACCAATATCATGGGGAAGCAAGAAATAAAATTTTGTTTCTCGCTCTTCTACAAAGGTTGAATATCGTGTTGTAGGTGAAGATGTCTACGAAGTGATATGGCTATGTCGCATACTAGAAGGACTTGGAATACCACATTATAAACCTACCACTATGTATGTAGACAATGAAGGTTTTCTCAAACTTGTTCGCAATTTATTTTTTCATGAAAGAACAAAGCACATTGAGGTGCATGTTCATTTCATACGTGAGCATGTATTGAAACACAACATATAACTTCTGTTTTTTCCCAACAGATGAACAACAAGTAGATATCTTCAAAAAGTCACTTGCAAGTGATAAGTTTGAGTTGTTAAGTGAATTCCTCTCCTCATCCCTTGAGAGGATGAAAAATTAAAGGGGGGAATGTCAGATAAACTTACTTTACTTAGTTATTTAATTCTTACTGAGGTAGTCTGGTTGTTATTGTAGTAATTGGTTGGTTACATAGGTAACTAGGTAGTTGTTATGTGGTTATGGTTGTATAACCATTATATTTTCTTATTATGTATACATTAGGTTCTTGTTGCATTGTTGTAACATCATATTTGTTTGTATTATTTCACGTGTGGTTCATTGTTGCACATGTGTCTCATTTTTTTGTAGTTGGTTGTCCAATATCTATAAATATTGCATCCATTCCTTTTATACATGATTTTTCTTGAATATCAATATATTGTCAGGATTCCATCCTTGTTCTTAAATTACACACAGGTATTCCTCCTCACTGTTACCCTTATTTGTTTTATACATAACATTATGGTGAAACAATGATTGTGGATATAAATTTTTCTCTTTTCCTTTTGGAGAAGAGGACATTCTTAATGATGAAATTATAAACAATAAGGTTTTGGAGTCTCTTAAGGATGATTCCACTTGGGAAGAAGGTATCTCCATCATGGATATAATTACTATATCTCAAGTTGGTAACGATGAGGAAAGTTCCGCGGCTACCATGGTTTCTACGCGGGCTTCATCTAAAAAAAGGGTTCGAGGAGGCACGAGCATTGCCAGAGGTTCGCCCCTCTCAGTTCGAAATGAGGTCCCTATTAATGGCGGCGAGAAACCAGTGGTATCTGTGGGAGGCGGATGCAAAAATGTAGAGGAAAATAAAGCACCAATCTCATGGATTGGTATGGATTGCAATACTAACCAAGACCCCCATATCAAAATAGGGGTGTTCACTCATGGGACAGGTAAAGATGGTTCAGTCAAAGATTCATTATCCCCTTTAAAACTCAATACTGGTAACTGCAGGTTGCAAGAGACTAAGAGTGGATCTGGTGATGGAGGAAGAGGTACAGGGGTAAGCCAGAACCAGGACAATCTAAACAGCAACAATAGGTCCGGATCTTATGCTTCAGCGGTCTCCAAACAAAAGGAGAATGTCAGAAATGAGCTCTTAAAACCCTCCCAGGAGGTCCCGACGCTGAAAATCGAAGAGGATTTACTTCTAAAGGTTCTTAAAGAGGAGGAAAATCTCTCCCATCTGGGGCTCATATGCAGATTTCACAAATTTTGGCCTAAGCTTTCTCAGCTTCATGACTGGATAGCCCAGAGATGGAGAGAAAAAATACAAGGTAAGATTGAGCTTTATCCTTGTGCTAAAGCTTACTTCATTGCTGTCTTTGAAACCCCTGAAGATAGGGATTTAATTTTTAGTCAACATTGGGTTTGGGGGGAACATGGGCTTATGTCCAAACCATGGTATCCATCTTTCGACCCATTAAAGGAGGTCTTTTGATACCTACCCGATTTGGGTTCGTCTACCAGGACTCCCATTGCAGCTTTGGAACAGATCTTGTCTCATTGCTATAGGGGATACTTTAGGCTCATGTGTAGCAGTTGATGATAAGACCTCCATTCAAACCCATACTACTTATGCTCGAATCCTGGTTGATCTCGATACCTCCAAATGTTTACCAGCAGAAATCAATCTTCAGATTGGAGCCAGGCTCTGGGTGCAGAGGATAGACTATGAGAGACTTGCCTTCAG